>PVJX010007363.1:0-71496 GCA_004027295.1 Dolichotis patagonum | reverse complement strand
CACCTTGGAGCACGTGATGCTTCCGTATGGTGATAGCACCCTGTGGGGTAATGGGGGAGATGGGTGTGGCCCAGACATGCTCACCGGAAGCAGTATTTTACACAGTTGGTAGGTGCTGAAAAGGGAAAGAAAGGAAAAAGGGACAGACCCTTACCTTCCCCACGCAGAGGTGGCAGGGAAGGGAGAATCGGTGCTCTCTCTGGTGTTGGGGCCCAGCACCGAGGCCCCTCCATGTCCCCCCCGCACCCCCCCCATCCTCTTCTGTTTTCGCGTCGTCTTTCCGAGACCCCACGTAGCAGGGAGAATGTGTTGCAGTTGTCTGAGTCTGACTTAGTCCTCCAGTTCCACCCACCGTCCTACAAAACTAAAACCAGTGCTGCCATGGGCTCCAGCTGCACCGCCCTTGGGAAACACTCCAGGGAATTCAGGGCAGCCTCGCCCAGGTCACCGCACGCTCATGCCCACGCTAGCCAGCTCGAGGGTCCAGCCCTGTGCCCCTGGACAGAGGAGCAGATAAAGAGTGCGTGGCATCACCCAGTGCAGGTTACTCATCGTGAAGAAGACACCGCTGCCTCTGCAGAGAGCTGGGGATTCACTGTGCTTATCCTCTGTGCTCCCTGGGTGCTGGGCACAGTGAGAAGGGACCCTCACACGACACCTGCCGTACCCAGGCGGGTCATGGCCAGGCTTTCCTCCCCTCACCCCAAGCTCGGCCTAGGAGAGAAGAGCCAGATGAGGAAACTGAGGCTGGGGCAGTGCGGTGACTCGCCCACCGCCATGTGGAAAGGACACTGCTGTCTGACACATGAGCTCGGACTGCTTGGTTCCAAGGCCCAAACCCCACTGACCAAAGGTGACTGTGAAGACAAACTACAACCGAGCAGCGACCCCAGACCACTCAGAGCCTTGCCAGCTGGGTACTGGCCCCCAAGTTCATTCCAGACTGTGGTGGCTGCTCACAGAGAGGCACTTTCCGAGCACCCAGATTCTCTACTTTGCGGTCCTCAGGAAAGAGCCGAGAAGCTGGGCATGCTGGCACACACCTGTAAACCCAGTACTTGGGAGGCTGAGGCAGGAGGATTGTTGCAAGTTCGAGACCAGCCTGGGCTACACAGTGAGCTCAAGGCCAGCCTGAACTGCGTAGTGAGACCCCGTCTCAAAAAGACATTAAAAAAAAAGATCGTAGACAATAAAGCAAAGATGGCCCTGCAGCCTGACTTTGAGCATGAACTCTTTCTATAATCACTGACCGGACATCTGTGACAGCCAGGCTCGGGGCTGGCCGGGGAATCTAGCAGTCCAAGGATGGACGTGTGCCTGGGACGTCCCTGTAAGATTCTCTCCCCCAGTGGCCCTCAGAAGGGCCATCTCTGGGCTCTCGCAGGGACCGAGGACTGCTTTAGTTCTGATTCCGTGAGGTCCACACCTCGCAGCCCTGCATTTGTGGTTCTTTCTAATAATTCCCAAGAACCTGGGCCTGGAGTGAGCTGAAGAGTTTTCTTGAGGGTCTTGTTTTTATGATATCACCGTTTTTTTCTTACTGGGGATCAAACTCATGACCCCACACTTGCTAGGCAGGTGCTTATGCTGCTGAGCTAAATCCCCGGCCCTACTACCACCGTTTTTTAATTTTGCAGTTTCTTTTTGTTAAACCTGTGCTCAGGGATCCCAGTTTTCTTATTTCTTCCCAGTTTGTCCGTGGTATAGACGGCTAAATCCCCAGTTCCGATATCCTCCAGTGATGCTCTCATGCCCTCCCAGCAAACAGCTTCAGTTATTCGTTGGTCTCCCCACTGCTGGGAAAACACCTGACACAGGTGTAACGGAGGAGAGGCTGGGTTTGCTTCACGGCTTCAGAGGCTGCAGTCCGTGCGCAGCTGGCTCCAAGGCAGAAACGTCCCAGCCAGCGAGGCCAGAAGAACAGTGTTCCCCTGGGGCAGCCAGAGAGCAGAGGATGGGCTGGGGTCAGCTGGAGGCAGACACTCCCCCACAGCCGGCCTCCAAGGCTCTCCTCTTACTTCTTCCACTGGGTCCTCCCCTCGAAAGTGCTCCTGTGAATTCCTCAGTGGGCTCACTCATGGGTGAGGCTGCACCCCCACTCGTTCTCTGATTGTCACAACAACCTGTGAAATCCTCGGGGCAGGACGTGGAGAGCTCAGGGTAGAGTTTGGAGTGCGAATCCCGCCCCTCTCCACCTCCTCCTCCTGGGGTCTCAAGGTGAGCAGAATAAAGCGCAGGATTTGTTCCTGCTGGGGGAGTAGGGGCTCTGCTGACGGTGACATCGAGGCGCTTGTGAGTCTGCAGTGGCAGCCTGGAGGCTGGAAACCCCAAGATGACTTGTTTGGTTACAGCTAAATGGAGCCCTCCCTCAGCAGCCGACCACAGGACAGAGGTGCGGCTGCCCCGCAGGGACATTCAGTACACAGGAATGTGTGGGGGCAGAGCCCTGCCTGGGGACAGGAGCAGGTCTGGGAGCCCCTGTCCAGCAGGCCGGGTGGTGGCGCCCGCCTCTTCTCCTAGGTCCTAACTCCACCTTTCCACCCGCGCCAGGGAAGGGAGGGCACCTTGTCCTTCTCACCCCGAACTGCGGGCAGCACCAGCTGTAGGGCGGTGGTGACCCATGTTCCTCCTGCGCCCGTCCCAGGGGGCAGCCATGGGCACTTCTGGCCGGGAGAGACTGAACCGGAGCCTCCGCTCTGGGCTCCGGGTCCCGAGATAGAACAGGATTTCTGACCGGTGTCCTGAGTACACCCCGGGTGACAGCCCCAGGGTCTTAAAGTCACAGTTAGGAGCTCGGTGGTGTCCTCTGCCCCACATCCACACGTGGATGGTCTAATCCCAGCGTCTCAGAGGACTGCGCTCTGGCACAGGCTCTCGAGAAGCAAGGAGGCCAGAGTGAGCTCATTGCGCTGGCCTCATCCAAGCTGAGCAGGGTCCTCTTCTTAGGGGAGGGAACACACGCGCGCACACACTCGTGCGCACACACGTGCGCACATACATGGAGGCACAGGCGCACGGAAGATCCGGAAGGGCACCAGGGGAAGTTGCTGTGACAGGCAAGGACAGTGCCTCAGCCCCCTGCACCTTGACTTCGAACTTCTGCCCCTGAGGACCTGAGGACCGTGAGGAGGCCCACGGCCCGGGCACCACTGGGCTGCGGCGACCTGGTGTCCACCATGGTGTGCTGCGTCTCCAGAATGCACAGCTGCGCCGCCCAGGAAGGTCCTTCCCCTCCTCCCTCCTCACCCCAGACCGAAACCAGCGCCTGCTCTGCGGCTTGGACTCAGTGGTCAGTGCAGTGGCTGAGGGTGGCTCCTCCTCCACCCGCCTCGCCCCTCGAGTGCCCTGTCCCACGCTGGTGGCAGAAGTCAGAGCTACTGCCACCCCCACCAGGAAGCTGATGACACAAAAACTGCAGTTGTTTTTTCAGTCGATTACATTGGCAATACAGAAGGCTGAGGTTCACGCTGGGAAATGGCGCCTGCATTTATCGTTTCCTGCTCCTTTCACCCCATTATCCCTCTACCCCTCCTGCAACCCCTCTCCCTCTCCAAAGCCTGTCTTCTCCCTTCCTGTCCTCCCTCCCTCCCTCCTTTCCTTTTCTTTTACTTTCTTGGTTTACCATGTAACAGAAATCACGTGAGATTTAACTTTCCCAGTCTGGCCTTCTTCGCCGCACACGCCCGCTCCAGCTCCATCCATTTTCCTGCGAGTGCTGCGATTCCGCTCTTGTTCATGGCTGAGCAGTACGCCACCGCGCACGTGCACCGCATTTCCTTCAGGCAGCCCCTGCGGATGGACACCCAGGCTGTTTGCACAGCTTAACGAATGTGACTTGTTCTGCTGTGAATACAAGTACATGCGCATTGCTCTAAGGTGCTGATTTAACTCTTTTGGGAATGTGCCCAGGGGAGGTGGAGCTGCGACCAGCGGGATTTCTATTTTTGTTTCCTGGAGGACACTCTGGCAGTGGCTGTACCCCTGAGGCAGCTCTTACCAGTACAGGAAAGCAGCTGTGCAAGGCAGGCGAGACCTCTCCTGCTTGTCCTCAGCACTGGGGGGGCAGTGTTCCCGGGGGTCCTCATCCTCCCTTCAGCAGGGAGGCGCTGTGTTATGGGAGGCGCTGTGTTATGCGCAGCACGCACACCCTGGGGCGTCTGAGGGGGAACCCGGGTACTGAGCGCAATCCTCCTCTCTGGGGACCCCTCCGCTGACTCCCAAATCGCCTCGCTATAGCCTCCTTCTCTCCCCTCGCTGTTTGCCTCGGCCCTGAGATTTCCTAATGGAAACCACTCGCTCGGTTGGAGTTCCAGGCTGTAATTAGCAGTCTGGGACTCCTGCTTCCTTGTCCTCCTTCTCCTTCGGGCGGAGGTGAGTCACTGCCAAAAGCGCTGTCACCCTTGGCAGGCCCGCTCCTCCAAGACAGCAAGGACACCGTTGCCTGTTGACGGTCTCCTGCGTGTTTATTGACTGAAACATTTGAGCTGTTGCTTTTCCCGTTTGTAATTTTAGATCGCAGATGCCTGGCGCGTTTAATCATACAGCAAAGCTCACATTTAATGAGAAAAATGTCAAGTATATTGTCATCCACCCTAAAAGCTGTGAAAAATATTTCTGCCATCTGCAGTGTGCCTTCTGCTGCTGCCTCTAAGAATTTTCCTAGTGACGATGTAAAATTAGCAGCCGGGCAGACGTGGGAAAGGGGACACTTGCTGAACTTCCTGTTTGCTGTGCAAGACCGGGGAGAAGTACAGAGCGTGCGGGATGCCCGGCCGATTCCCACAGAAGCCTATGGCCACGCAACTTGACAGCCCGCGTCCTCCACTCTGCCTTCCACTGTCCTGCCAAGGTGACCTCCCAGATCCCAGAGCTGGCAGCACCCCAGCAGGGCGTTCCCTACCCCAGGGCCACTGGGCCGCCCAGTACGTCCCTCTCCCGGCAGAGGCTCTGGTCTCCTTCCCTCCGGCCAGGTTCTTGGTCACCATGTGTGCTGCCCCCCCCAAGTCCTCTCACCCTCTGCATGGCTCTGCTGCATCCTGCAGTGTCCACTTTGGGGGCCGTAGGGCAGGACCCCTGTACTCTCCGTGCCCAGGAAGCCAGACGCAGCCCCTGCACGGAAGGACAGGTTGCACGGAGCGCCACGGCTCTGCCGCTAGGCTCCTGTCTGACTCTGAGCTCCTGCATCACGGGACGGGACTTCAGCCCCTGAGTGCTCCCAGCCCGGCTCAGCACTGCACGGGAGGCTGAGACAGCGCCTTCCATTGGCTCCACGGGAGACTGAGACAGCGCCTTCCATTGGCTCCACGGGAGGCTGAGCGTGCCTTCCATTGGCTCCACGGGAGACTGAGACAGCGCCTTCCATTGGCTCCACGGGAGGCTGAGACAGCGCCTTCCATTGGCTCCGCCACGCAATCACTCTAAACGGGACCAGAGTCCACGAGGCTCCGCTCTCGGGAATTTGCTCTTTGGACGTGGGTGACACAAAGCCTTGCCACTGTGCAGACTGTGTTTATTTCCCTAGGCTTCAGCCTCTTCTCCCACCAGGAGAAACAGCAGCCCTGCCAGTCTGAGAGCAACTGGCAGTGATAAAAACTCTCCTTTTAGATGGTGAGTTCACTTGCCCTGAAGTCATTCTCAGCCGCAAAGTGCAGGCTCATTACAGGAGGGAACAGGGTCGCTGGGAGAAGCCGCCCTCTTGGAAGTGTGTAATTTACCTAATTTACCTCGGTGGCGATGACTAAGGTCTGGGGCTGCATCTCGTGTGAGCGAGGCTGAGGCCGGGGAGCCGGGTGGGCAGAGCCCCTTACACATGGAGCCCTCTGGGAGGGCACGGAGCAACCCCTGGCCTTAGGGAGGTGCCCACTGCAGCCCCAGGCGGTGCAGAGGAGGAGCAGGGTGACCTGGTGCTGCCCCTGCACAGTCAGCAGGACCCCGACGTCCCCAGCTCACAGTGCCCTCCGCAGACAGTGAGCCCCACTCTGGGCACCTGGCATAACCCTTCCCTCTGAAGCTGGCACACAGCCTGTCCTGTTGGGCAGAGGCAGGGCCACCCAGGCACCCCCCACTTCCACAGCTGCCCTATCCTCCTCTGCTCTCCCCATGCCATGCCAGTCAATGGTGGAGGCTGGCACAGGGAACCAGAAAGACCGACTTCGCTGTGTCAGCGAGGCCGAGCCTGCCGACCCCTCTGCCTTGCCACGGTGGGCAGTGATGATGACAGGTGTGGACAGGCCACCAGTCAAAAATCAAGAGCCAGGCAGATGGGGCAGAGCCATGGAGACCTTCAGATACCCTTGACACGGACAACCAGGACGGACCGGCCACTGTCACTGAGGCCACAGGGCACCTGTCACTTGGATGGTGGCCGAGCCAGAGCTGTCCTTCTCACAGAGCGTCTTAGTCACTTTCCTCGATGCTGGCATGTGATGCCCAGCACCCACAACCTAGGGAAGGGGCTGGGGTGTCAGCTCTGAAGGGGGCAGCATGGCTGCTGCTGGGCAGCGACTCATCCAGTTCAGCTGTGGTCGAACCTGAAGCGGCTCAGGTGACCCGGAGGATGGACTAACACCAGGCAGAGAGAACAGGAAGCCCAGCCTTGTGGGCGGGGCTCTGTCTGCCCCCAGGGACTGGCTTCCTCTCAGAGGAGCCCTCCTGGGGCAGGGGACAGCCACTAGCAGCTCCCTGGGCCAGCAGCACTAGGCAGAGAAGCATCCCAGCTTTCAGCCTCTGCCCTCCTCTGCCGCCGGAAGGGGGGGAGCTCTGACCATATCAATAAGGACAGTGGGGGACATTGCTTTGGACCAGCCTGGGGCTTCTTGTAGCATAAAGATGCTTTAAAAAAAATGAAAATGTCTCCTAGGTCCCTCCCTGAAAAACACTCAGTATTGAAGCCAGAGCAGTCCACAACTCCATTCCTATAGGCATAAACAATCGGAGGAGGGACAGAGGGAAACCTTCCTTGTAAGAGAATTCCAAACAAAGGGGGCATCCCCAAGCTACTTACCCTGCAAGAAGCAGGATTAACTTCCTCACCTAGAGAGTGCCGGGGCTGGGCTGGGACTCACTTCCTGCAGGGCCTGGACGGGGAGGCAGCCCCTGGACAGTGGGAGAATCCACGCGCAGTGCCCTAATCCTCGGCCCCATGGGCCACGGTGATGCCGCCCTTGGAGAGGTTGCATCCCCAGGAGGGAGGTGGTAGGTGAGAAGGAGCTCTTCTGGGTGACCCCACAAACTCCCAGCAGCCCTCGGCCAGGCCCACAAGGAGCGGCAGCACCCC
Organism: Dolichotis patagonum; assembly: GCA_004027295.1. Taxonomy (NCBI): domain Eukaryota; kingdom Metazoa; phylum Chordata; class Mammalia; order Rodentia; family Caviidae; genus Dolichotis; species Dolichotis patagonum. Next base: position 64,220 of record PVJX010007363.1, on the reverse strand, counting down.
TGCATCTACAGGACTCTTCCAAAAACGGAGTCCTGGGAATTAGAGAAGGTCCCAGGCACCGTCCCCTATCATGGGAATTAAGGGGACATAGAATGTGTGTGACCCTGGAAAAGACAGTGAAAGACACAAGTGGAATCCTGAAACAACACTGGATGTCGGTGAAGAGCACGGACTAGGGTTATGGGCCTAGGATTCCTCAAGCCATGAGAGAAACCTGGGCAGAGGGCTTACAGGAACTTCCTGGGTTATCTTGACAACGTTTTTGTAAATCTAAAATTGCTGCAAAATAAAAAGCTGATGTAATGATTAACTGGCTTCTGCCAGCGTCACGTCCCAGGTGCCGAGGCACAGGCTTCATGGAACGTTAGCCCTGCAAATCCTCGCTGCACTCCTGATTGCTCACACGAGGCCACCAGGTCCGGAGGCAGCCGCTGGCCGGCACACGGCGCTGGCACGGGTAGAAATGAGAGCAGAGGTCAGGCTCTCCGGTTCCACAGCCTGTGACCTGTCCTCTAAACTGCATGCATACGCTTCCACGGATGAGGCCCTGTCCCCGCCCACCTTCCTGTCCTCGAGGGTCACCAGCTCGTGTCCCCACATGTCCCTGGTGCTTCTCTTCCATGCCTTTCCCAGAGCACCAGCCACCCAGCCACATTCCCCCGTGTGTCCTCGTCTAGCCCTGCTTACCAGTGCCCTGTAGTACTAGCCACTTCCAGGAGGGAACTGCAGGCATCCCAGCAAAGAGAAGGCTGCGTGGGGAGAGCTGGGGAAAGCAAAACAAAATTAAGTGAGGGAAAGTATGAAAACGTCTGTAAGCCAGGCTCGGTATCACAAGGTGTGCTCTCACCACTCTGGGAGGCAGGAGGGTCAAGTTTGAACCCAACCTGGGCAATTTAACAATTTAATAAGAACTTGTCTCGAAATAAAAGATGTTCTAAAAGGCTGGGAATGCAGCTCAGTGTGGGGGCCCTGGGTTTCTTCTTTAGTACTGAAAAAGACAGCAAGAGAGGGAGAGGATTGCAAACTTCACAAAGTCACCAGGGTCCCTGGGCATCTGAGAGGGACGAGTTCACGGGTAAGGCACGGGGCCAGGTCCAAAAGGAGATGCCAGGAAGGAGCGCCGGCCTCAGGCCCTGCCCTGCCACAGCCCCCCCACCCCCACCCCCATCTCCTCCGGGACAGGGCTCAGGGACACATGATCGAATGGCTACCACGGGACAACGCTGGTGCTGCCCTCTGAAGCGGGTGCTTCCCGAGTCTCCCAGGGCCCTTGTTCCCTCAGTAGGGCAGGGTCAAAGTGCACCCCATTTTCATGTGGCTGTGCATTAACAATGGTTCTTCTATGATTAGATGATTGGGAGAAGCCAAATGGAGAACTTTATATACACACAAAGATTATTGCTAATTCAAATTTTGGTGAGTGCCCCCACGTAGCTTGGAGAAACCTAAGATAGTTACTATCTACTCCTCTACAAAAAAGGCTATGGAAGCCTTTGGTGGCCTATGCTTATAATCCCAGCATTCCAGGAGGCTGAGGCAGGAGGATGGCCAGTTTGAGTCAGCCTGGGCAACTCAGCAACTTACTGAGACTCTCTCAAAATACAAGAAAGGGCTGAGGATACAGCTCTGTGAAGCCCCTGGCTCAATCCTCAGCACTTAAAAAAGTTAGCTAAACCCTCGTATTAGTCTGTGTGCTGTTCCTGTCCTAGAATACCTGAGACTGGGAGAGGTAGAAAGGCTGGAGGTTTAGAGTCATGGCCCTGGAGGCGGCATGACAAGCTGGAAGGACAGCAAGTGGCCTTGCCGCGTGGCACCAGCCCTGCAGGCTTGGAACTACCTCCTGGTCACCTAGTCTTCTCCCAGAGGCCTCACTGCCCCACACCAGCGTGAGGCTACCCATCCTCTAACCATGGCTCAACTGAGTCCAGGATAGACCACAGAACTCACCTGTGGCCATAGCCTGCCAGGTCACCCCGGGGTGGGAGACCACTGTGCTTAGGAAGGAAAGGGAAGGAGGCAGCATGTGCCTGAGGCCTTGGAGACAGGAAGTGGCCGGTAAGCCATTAATCCAGGTGGCCCTGCACAGCTGTGCAGACTCTGGAGTGACCTAGGAACTGAGGCCCAGGAGTCTTTCTTGTGAGGTTTCTGAGTCTGGCTTGTTTTGTGAGTGATTGGGAGAACAAAAACTCCAGAAAGGGACTCCCCTCAGAGAACCTCAAGATGCAATCAACTCTGAAAAGCTTTTCAATAGCAGGGGGCAGGCAGTGCCCATAATTGCAGCACTTGGGGGACTGACACAGGACAATTGCCATGAGTTCGAGGCCAGCCTAGAATTCATACCGAGATTCTGCCTCAAAGAAAGAAAGAAAGAAAGAGCATTTAAATAAGTGAGAGGTAAAAAAAAGAGTCTCAGTATATTTTTCTTCAATGGAAAAACACAATTCAACACCCACACTCGGTATGTCAGCTGCACAGATCAAATCCCCTCCACACAGGCGGATTGAACTTGCTCCGTTTGGGGACACAAGGCCGAGGCATGCAGGTGTGACGGTGCACACTTATCATCTCAATGTCCTGGGAGGCTGAGGCAGGAAGATCACCAGTTCAAGTCCAGCCACATCAACTTAGTAGCTGAGAGAGACCCTGCCTCCGAGTAAAAAACAGCGAGAGCTGAGAATGACACTCTGCACCACGGCCCTGGGTCTGTCCCTAGTTCCTCCCCCTCAAAGAAAGGAGCAAGATAGACGAGAGCCGTGCTCTTCACAACTGGAAATGCACACTCTCATAGAGAAGAAACAAGATAAATTTTTTTAAAAAATCATTTCATCTGGCAGTAAGTCTGAGAAGCAAAGAGTAGGGTGACAGAGACGCGGTGAACGGTACCCTTCAGGTGTCCGGCCGAAAGGTCTTAGGGCAGAGCTCGGTATCACAAGGGGTCACCCTGGAGCCAAGAACCCAGGCTGGGGATGCAGGACCGGTGGGGCAGAGGTCGGGTCTGCTCTGTGCCAGCTGGGAGGGCGTGTGGGCCAGTGGGGCAGACGCTGGGGATGAGGCGGAAGAGGGATGCAGGGGTGGGGGGTGCGGATCTCTAGAGGAATAGAAGCCAGAACCCGGGCCAGTGCCCGTGACACGTGTCCTACAACAGGGTGCAGGTTTGATTGGCTTCCTGGCTTTGAGGCCTTGCTGCTGGCCACGGGAGCACAGCGTGGGCTGGGAGGGGCTGGAATCGTCAGTCCTTCCTGCTCGGAAGGAACATACTCCTGTCATTGCCGTGCACACCAGCGCGCATCTCTGCTTCCTTCCCTGCACACAGAGGCTCACAAACTGGAAGATCCACTGTGGCCATCTGCACACTGGACAGCCCAGGAGCACCACAGGGACCACGGATGCTGTGCAGCCCCTGGCTGACGGCCTGGAAGCCCCTGGGAGGCCGAGTCCGTGGTACCGTGCTGAAGGAGGTGGAGTCTGATGTTTACAGGCAACGGCTGCAGGAAAGATTCCAGCAAAATGAAACTTCTAAGTGTGACAGTCTCCTTTCTGCTTCCCCTTCCGCTCTACCCAGGCTGCGAGCCTATCGGTTGGGAGTTCTGACAATCAGGGTGGGACTTCCTCCATTGGTTTGCTGGCCTGCATGTCAATCATTTCTGGAACCACCCACAGACACCTTGATTATGCAGTGATGACAGCTCAGGCTCAGTGCTACCGTCTAGCGCTTGTGGTCAGGACCTTACTTGGAGACAGGGTCTTTGCAAGCGAAATCACGTTAAGATGAGGAACAGGATGCATCCTAAACCCAACACTGGGAGTCCTGAGGGAAGAGCGAGCGTCTCAGGTGCACCCAGGAAAGAGCTCCGCACGATGACCATAGAAACTGGAGGGAGGAAGAGACACCAGGGAATGTGATCACCACCACCCCCACTAGGAGCTGGGCCAGGTGGGGGAGGATTCTCCCTCTGAGCTTTGGGGCGCCCCCACCCCCAGACTTGGAGCTTGGAATTCTAGTCTCTGACATGGACAGAATCAATCTCTGTGGCTCTAACCATCCAATCTATGACACAGCTGTCCCATGGTCTGTGTGGAGCCTTCGTCCTAGGACCCCGCCAGGCATCAAAATCTGGGGGTGTTCAATGCCTTCCGCTAAATGCCAAGACATGCACGTCACTTACCCCTGTCCTCCCGTGCACATGAAATCATGAGGCAGCGCCATATGAACTGTTGTTCTCTTCTACTGATCACAAAACAGCGATGCTAAGAGTCGGTCCATGTTCAGCACAGGTGCAGCCAGGGCAGGGCCAGTCACGGCAGCCGCAGCCAGAGCTTCCTGTCCTCCACAGCGGACAGTTCCATCTGAGCAAGGGACTGTGGCTTCATCTGGGCAGATCTTCCTGGAGTGCAGTGCATGGCAAATTTAAGCTTTGGCATTTGGAACTTTCTAGCAATCTTGTTCTAAAGAATATTCTCCATCCCCAGAGGCTGAGTCTGTGGAGGGGGAACATGTGGACAGAAAGGGCAGACCGGTTTCTATGGCCTCCAAGTAAGGACTGCAGGTTGGAAGCCACCAGAGAGGGCTTGACAGTGCCCTCGCAGAGATCTGGATCAAAGTATACCGGCGCTGGGCAGCGGGCGGAGGATGGGTTGGCAGAAGTTTGTCCGGGATGCACAAGAACCCGAGTTCAATCCTCGGCACTGCAATACTGTCGATCAATCGAAAGTAGCCAGTGGACCGGAAAAGGCTGCTTGGGGGAACACAACGGGTGCAAGCGAGAAGTGACGGCAGGTGCTGTCGGAAAGCCGGGCTCCCGCTCCGAGGCAGAGGTGCTGCAGAGGCGGCCAGGAGATGTGATGAAAAGCAGCCGTGCAGACGCAGCCCTGCGGGTTCTGGACACCACTGGCTTCAGGACCCAGGGTGCTCCAGCACTGCCCGGAGGAGGGGCCCCAGCAGGTTCAGCGGCTCCCCATTTTTCTGTGTCACCAGCCGTCTTTAATTCGATTCTTTCCTCTGGTGCATAGCTGAGTGCTCATGGTGGACGGAACCTGGACGGGGGGGCAGATCCCATGAGCAAGATCCCTTGCTCTACGCCACACGGCTCCTTCTCTTGGATTTTGCTAGAATCCATCCATGGATTGTATAAACAAGGGACCGAGGCCTGAGATGCACCCGTTGTCAGGAATCCAGGGGTCCACTGTGCTTCTCTTTAGGGACAGAAACTGCGGATAGGGAACAAGAAGCCATGGTGGGCTGTTTCTCCTGGATCTGTAGGGGACCCTCAGGACAGGGGTGAGGCTGGCGTCCAGCTCCGGAGAGGTGACGGGGTGCGTCTGCCTCGTACCTGGGCAGCTCTGTCTTTAACTTTAGGTTTTAACAGCTGATCTTGGGGTTGGGGTGGAGAGATTTACAGATGTTTCAGTGAAACTTTCATTTGGGATTTACGCCACGCGGTGTATATTGACTTCATGTCACTGAGGATACTGAGATTTATTATTCCAAAGATAAGTAATAACCTTGACTTGGACTCGGTCAATATTTATCTCATGAGTGGATAAATCTCTTGCAATAAATCTCAGCACAAACTGACACTTTCTGATACAGGGTCCTGTTCTACAGGGGACCCCAAACTTCTCTGCCCTTGCTTGTGAGGAGCTGTGGAAGAATTCCCGGGGGACTTTATTTAGAGGAAACCCAGTCTCCGCTGTGACGGCAGAGTTACATCCAAATCGCTTACTGCGGGTGGGAAATCAGAGACTCCATGCTCAGGCCTGAGCAGGCTGAAGCCCAATCTGTGCGTGTATGACAGGTGTGAGGCGTGGCAGCGGTCACCCGTGGGCCATCCATGGAGCCATGACCTGACTCACCGATTACCTCAGTAGTCAGCACCCCATGCTGACCTCTGAAGCCCAGGCACCTTCCCGTGTCATTGGCCGAATAGTCTGTCACCCTTGGAATCTGCAGCGAACCTTGTGGGCAGCCAGAGCCGCCATCCCCTGCAGCTGGACAGGGCTGAGACTGCTGGTTCCCTGCAGCCTGTCGTGCCAGCCGGGCCTGTGCCCTCCTCCACGGTCTTGGAGTGGAAGAGAAGCCGAGTCTCCTCTCTCCTCATGTAACACAGTACTGAGACCGGCCAGCTTGCGAAAAGCAGGCTCTCGAGCTCCTGGATCTAGAGGCCCGGGAGTCCAGAAGGCGGCACTTAGGGGAAGTCAGAAGGCCCCACAGGGACCCGAGCGCACAAGCCCTGCCCGGTGAGTGAGGCGCACATGGGTCTCCAGCGATGGAAGCAAGCTGCTGCAGCCGGGCTGTCCCCAGTGGGTCCTGCCTCCCCGAGACCAGCTGGGTGACTCCAGCAAGTAACTCTGTCTTTGCCCTTATCTCCTCAGGAGCTGAAGTGAGAGGGCGCTGCGATCATGCACAGGATTGCTCTGAGAGTTAACTGGGTGAGTACTGGAGAAGTACTTGGCAGAGTACCTGGCACACCGTATCTGCTGTTTTATGTTTTTGCCACATACGCACCCTGGCGTTTTGTGACAATAGTGGCTTTTCAGCTAAACATCCACCCTTAGTCACTCCATGCACATGGGAATATCTAATAAAATCCCACAAGGCATGCACTGTTTTACAGAAAGAGCCAGACCTGAGACATTGGTGCCAGCATCTGAGTCTCCACACCGGGGCTGTGCTTTCAGGACACCTCAGGAGACTCGAGAGCTGCTTTTATTCAGGTCCCCGGGTCCCTTTTGCTGTCACATGTGTTGCCTCGATGGCTCCATCAACTCCCGATATTATTTGCTCCTACGTCAAGGTGATGAGCTTTGGGATGGTGAAGCATCTAGGATTTGGGTTTGAATGCAGGGTTCTTGGGGCTGAAACTGTCCCGTTTAGCTCGCGTGTCCCTGAGGCATACTGAGGTGCTGGAGAGAAGCACTGAACGAGGCACAGGTCACTTTTCAGTGCCGAGAGGTCGGATACGCAGTGAAATCTCAGGTGATGAATGTGGATGCACCAAATAACACTGCACTGAAATTCATAAAGCAGTGACCACGGGCGCTATCCAGAGGAACACCCTGGAAATGTGAGGCTCCTGAAAGATCAAGAAAGATAAAACCAAAACAAGGAGAGACACGTGAACGGACGGTGGGCACACAGCACACAGGGGGCAGCAGAATGGGAGAGGAGGAGGCGGGGGGGGGGTCACCATCCCGGTGTGTGCCTTGCTGAGGATGCCTGGCACTGGCAGACAGGAGGCACTCGCCTCCAAAGGGGCTCAGTGACAACCTGAAAACCGCAGTCCCTGAAGAGAAACCCAAGTGGGAATCTTTCCTCCTTTGCCTCCTGTAGGGCACAGACGGCTTGTCTCAGCAGGACAGCCCCTGCCCACACCTGGCCAGGTGTCTTCACAAGAGGCCAGCCATGGTCAGAGGGGACCTGGCTCTGCCCACACACAGCATGGCAGCTGGGACACAGGGCAGACCAGGCAGTACTCACTTGGGGACTGCGTCCTCCTCTGGAGGTGGCAGGGTTTGTCCCCAGATTTGTAATTAAGGTTTCCTGTTGCATCTCACCAGGTTCAGCGTAAGCTGGCTTGGTTACCGCGGTCCCATGCCTCCTATGAGGCTGGGCAAAGAGAGGATTTCAAGTAGCTGACATTGACAGAGCACTGTCCAGGCACTAGGCAGAGTAGAGACAAGTTAAAGGACACAGGTGGGGCTGATGGGCTGGAGAGTGGCAGGGAGAGGAGTAGAGGAGAGGAAAGGGGAAGGAGGGGAGGAGGTAGGGAGGGGAGGGAGGGGAGGGAGGGAGGAGAGGGGAGGGGAAGGAGGGGAGGGGAGGGGAAGGAGGGGAGGTGAGCCGAGTCCGCAGGATGAGGCAGGAAGGACACACAGACTGCACACTGGCCAGCGAGCTCCCCTGCTCCTGCTGCTGCTGCTGCTCCTGTCAGGGACCTCTGCTGCCTCAGGACCCCTCTCGGACCCCTCTGGGACCCCTCCCGAGGCGGCCATTGCCCAATCTCATCCCACCAGTCCCCCTCCCGTTTGAGGGTCCCCTCCGTGCTGGGACAGTTACGGTGGGAACGAAGCCTCAGCCGAGTCCTTGCTGACGAAGCCCACACTGCCATCCCATCAGTGCCCGCACCCTCAGTGGCAGGCACAAGTGAGCGAGACACACGCGCACACACCCTTCTGTTTATGCCGGACTGGAAGCTGCACCCAGGGCTCTTGCACTGAGCTACCTCCCAACCTTTAAAACCCTATTGTATTTTTCATTTTGCGACAAGGTCTTGGTGAGTTGCTAAGTAACCCAGGTGGGTTTGAGCTCATGATCCTCCTGCCTCAGCCTCCCTCAGTGCCAGGATCACAGAGGTGCACCATGCTGCCTGGCTGCACATTGTTTAATTCCCAGAAGCGCCCTCTGAGGTCAGCGCTGTGCTTTGCCATGCTGGGAAGTGTCCCTCCAAGCGGCAGCACTGACATGGAGAGGCTGGGAGGACCACAGTGCCCACAGTGAGGCACGAAGGGGAGCTGGCTGGCACCTGGTGTCTTGCTGGGCACCAACGACCCACGGTCCCACCAGTGTGCACCCTCAGCAGGTGACCACACGGCCTTTACAAGGACCTGCAGCCGGGCACCCTGGAGGGGCTGCAACTCCCTGCTTGGAGGCTGTGACCACCCAACACCCGCTCTGTCACCCACTGGCATGTGCTTCCAGGAGGGCGTGGCCTCGCCGGCTGCAGTCATCCTAGGAAGTCCTGCATTCTCGTGGCTCCAAGCGGGGTCTCCCTCCTGTCACCTGAGGTGGTGGTGGGGCCCAGGTCGCCTGCCCAGCCTCAGAAGGGATCACGGTGGTCTCCATGCTTCTCCCTCATGCTGCTTCCTGGCCCGCCGTGCTGCCCCTCTCTCGTTCCCACAGGAAGACAGCGCAGTGCCATGCCAACTGCGCCCCCCAGCACCCCGAGGTGCAAACCCCTTCCTCAGCAGGTGCCCACCCCAGGGTCGCATGCTAGAGGTGGCGCAGACCCTGTGAGGAGCTGGGGTTTGCCTGGGCCCCCCGGGGGCGGAGTGGAGAGCAGGAGACACCTGGAACCTGCCACGAGACTTCATGTTTTCCTTAAAAAGCTCTGAAAAGCAGTGTCGCTGCGGGGCTCCGCTTGGGCCTGACTCTGGTGAACCAGAGGGGAGCATGATCCTCGGGGCCCCGTGCTCCCAGGCCTCCGTGGCAGGGCCCCTGCTGGTGGCCGAAACTGGGTCTTGGGGAGGAAGCGGATTCTACAGCCCTTTGGGGACACCGTGCTCATGAGGGTCCCAGTGTAGGGCAAGGGCCCTGCGCACGCCCCAGGGTCTCTCCCCTCTGGAGGTGCCTCCGCTGACTCCGGGAAGGGGAGGAGCAGGGCCTGGTGCGGTGGGGCGCTCCGGGTGCCTCTTCCTCCTTGGACACTGGGCCACCAGTCCTGCAAGCTCGGCTTCCTTCCTCCACAGAAAGGCTGCCAGTGCACCGGAAGCTCCTCTCTCTCCCAGTCATAGCTGCTATGTAAGAGAAAAAGGAAAGGAAATTCCCAGAGAGACCCAGTAAATACTGTCCCCTCACTCCTCAGAAGCCGTGGACCCTGCGGGTGGCCTGGGCATTACGGAACCCAAGCAGTGCTGCCTTTGGCCCTGCTGCCCTGCCCGGTGGACTCCAGAGAACAGGGACATTCCAGATGCCCTGCATGCTGGCGTCTGCCCAGCACGCCCTTGGGGGCTCTGCTCGGGCAGCGCCACCTCTCGGCAGCCCTGAATGCCTGTAACACCGACCGCCGTGCTGGTGCCACAGCGGGGGGGCCCCCCAGACGCCACTCACCTCAGCCCTGGGGCCACGGAGCTGCGTGTGCTGGCAGGCAGGTGCTCACCTCCGCTGTGAGCAGGGCTCGTGCTCACCCACATCTCGCTGGACGGGTCCAGCTCACTCCTGCCCCGGGGCTGAGTCCCCTCCGGCTCCCCTCCACTGGCCCTGTGATACGTACTGGGGTGACAGCTGGTGTCATCGCCCTTGTTCCGTCTGGGCTCCTCTGCCGGTTCCAGAGTGGCTCTTCCCATGGCCTGATTCCGGGTCTGCCCAGCAAGTGGTACCCCATCTTGTGGGTGTCCCTGGCCTCCCAGAAGTAAGTCAGACTTCCCAATGGCCCAAGCTAGCACAGTAGCCAAGCTCTGAAACTGTCCCCACCTTTCCGAGTGTTTGAGATGGAATCTCACTTTGCAGCCTAGGCCAGCCTTTAACTCAAGGTGATCCTCCTGCCTCAGCCTCCTGAGTGCTGCTCCACCATGCCTGGTCCCTGAAATGCTTTAGAAGCAAGGGGCCAGGTGGGAGGGAGGGCAGGTGAAAGCCCTGACCTGACCTAGTAAGGGACTCAGGACTCAGCTCCTTCTCATTTTGCACCCTTCTACTCCCTCGGTTCTAGCACACAGCTTGAAATAGAAAGGAGCTCGCATTTTAGGATCCAAAAATAAAGGGGCCACCTTTCCTGTGGAGGAGGCACCCACGAGACTATCATCTAATTCCAGAATTTTGCTCAAAGACAACCCTTGAGGTCATGCAGTGAAATAACTGGTGCCACAGAAAGTAAAAAACTGACAAGAGCTGACAGTCGGGAGGGCTCAGAATAGAGGAAGGGGGGGGGCTCCGGGTGGAAAGGAGCCTTCATGCAGGCCCTGTCATTTATTGGTGACATGACCTTGAGCAGGCTGCTGCAGCCCCAGGGCTGCTGTGTTGGCTATAAAACTAAAGCAGCAGCATTTGCCTAAAAACCTCAGCGAGCTGGGCACGGAGAGATGCTGCCGATTTTCACTGCATGCTGCAGCTGTTGAGACCACCTCCCTCAGCCAGGCTGGCTGCTGAACTCATTCTGTAGCCAAGCCGACCTTGGATTCATGGCAATCCTCCTGCCTCAGCCTCCAGAGTGCTTGACATTACAGGTGAGCCACTCTGCCTGGCGTGGTGCTTAGTTTGAGGACGGTGAAGAAGGAGGAGAGAATGAAATAAAAGCTAAAGAGAAGAAGAGGAGGAAGAGAAAACACAGGTTCTCCTGGAAACCTGTCCCAGAGACACTGGATCTTCGAGTCCCACACACTCTCGGGGTAATGGCCGTGGGCTCCACTTGGAGCCGATTAACAGAGGTGCTGTGCCACCTGCACCCCACCTGCCGCTCTTCCGCCCGGCCTGGGCCCCTCCCCCGCCTGTGAGCGCACACCATGCTCTCCCTGAGCACCTCGGATTATGGGTTCTATTTTCTGTGCGCGCCTGGGCACCCAGGGCAGGTTAATCCTCTTAGCGGGTGCCGGTGGATGAACGGAAGTGGCTTCTGCAGCACCCGAAAAGGCAACTGCGAGGAGCCACTCACGTCCCCACCTGCGCGTGGCCAGGTGCTACTGGCCAGATGGTCTCCCCTGATTTCCGTTCAGCTCTGGAACTCAGCTTATCCAAACCAGGAAGGGTACAGGACGGAGGTGTATTTCCTTAAGCAAAGCGAGGATCACATCAGTGCTTAATTGACTTCTTGGGAGTCCAGGGAGAAGCTGACTTTTTCCTGAGTATGCAGAGGAGCTCGGGTTTCCGTGGACGTGTTCAGTCTGCAGACCCAGGGGTGAGCTGAGCCTGGGTGCGGATTCCCAGACGTGAGCTCTACCGAAATAGGACAGGGCTGGGGCCCCAGGTCCCAGGCTGCATGGGCCTGTCCACCCTCCATCCCTTCCCCCTCTCCTGACGTGGCAGTAGAGTGCATCATGGGCCTGGTCCTCACCTCCTTCCCACGGGGACCTGGGCCAGGGCCACATTCCAGACATGGCTGGGAGGAGACACCTCTGGCAGGCTCCCAGCAGGACGGGAGAAGGAGCAGCGTCCTCCTGTGCACAGCCCTGTACGAAGAGGGGCTGCTGCACTGTCATCCAAGTACCCCGGGACAAGTGTCAGGCAAAGCCAGGCCCAGAGGCTGCGCCTGGACAAACCCGGTCTGAGTCCTGGGCAGTGCTGCAGAGGCTGCCTGCTCCTGCAAAGCTTTCGGCCGAGGCGGAGATGAACCTGCAGCCCTGGGAGGAGGAACCAGGCGCACCGGGCTTCCCGCCTCAGGACACGCAGGCCAGCTCTTCCATGGCCTCCGTCCTGGTCTCCATGGTCGCCTCTAGGTCCAAAGCCCCCGGAAGGCCAGAGCCTCCTGATCCCCATTTCCAGGGGAAACATGGCCGCAGGGCCACCTCTGTGCCTTTCTGCAGCCCCTCTGCAACACGGGGCCACAGTGGGCCTCCGCCCAGGGGCCACTGGGCCCTGGGGCACGAAGTGGGCTGGTCTTTATGGGCGGGTGGAGGGGACACTGCCCAGGGCCCTGTGAGAATGCGACTGTGGGACCCGGTTAGCCAACTGCTTACTTCGCAAGAGAAGTGAGATGGTTTTACGTGAGCGATTCAGACTTCGAATTCTTTTCTAAAAATACCACATACAGCATTACCCAGCCTCCACCCCCAAAACCCCACGCTCCTATGAGCTCAAGTGCACAGGCTGCCCGGGAGAGCCCGCCCAGTATGCCACGAGGAAGGGTCCCGTTCCGCACCCCAGCCCCATGCGAATGCGCTCTGCAGTGCCCCCAGGTCAGCGGTGCCCAGGCTGCAGCCGGGTGGAGCTTACACTGTCCTCCCTCCCAGAGGGACTGCTCCTGTTTTGTACCAGGGACTGAACCCAAGGCCTCTGCACTGAGCTACATCCCCAGCTTTTTTATGTTTTATCTTGAGACAGAATCTTGCTAAGTGACTAAGTTCCCTGCATTGCATTTGAGCTTTCTATTGTCCTGCCTCAGCCTCCCAGCGAGCCAAGATAACAGGCGTCCACCACCACGCCCGGTTCAGATGGAGTGTTCTAAACCCAACCGAACAAGCAGACATTGCATGTGAAAAGAATCCTGCATCCTTCTCTACAAAAATGAACTCACGAGCATTGGAGCTGTCAACATCAGAGCTAAAACTGTAGCACCTTCAGCAGGAATTAAAGAAAAACTTGGTTGAATTGAGTTCAGCAACAATGTCACAATCAAGAGAGGATGAGCTGGTGGTTTGACCTGTAATACAGCAAACTCCTGTGCTTTAAAAGACACTTGCAAACATGAAAAGCTTGAGAGAAAATATTTGCAAAACACACGTCTGCTACAGGGGAAACCCAGAACATGTAAGGGGCCTTTAGAATTCAAAGGCAGAACAGCAAACAGCCCAACAAATGAAGGACGCGGGATTTCAACAGACAGAAAACGCACAGGCACAGCGAGGGGCAAGCGCTGAGTGTCGCCAGCTGCAAGGAAGCAGCAAAGCCAAGTCCGGGTACTGCCACCCACCCCGGAGAGGACTGGCACCCCAAGGGCTGCTCGAGACCCAGGTGACTGGAACCTTGGGCACTTCTGGGAGGTGAGGACAGTGTGCTGGTGCGGGACAGTCTGGCAGTTTCCGACACAGTGACCGTGAGGCCCCCAGCTTGTGCTCTTCTGTATGCAAAAGAAGACTCATGTTCCCAGAAAAATCTTTGCACCAGTATTTCTAGAAGTTCACTCATCATCGCCTACAACTGTGACCAGCCCGGATTTCTCCCTGCCACTGCACAAATAGGTGTCCACCAGACAGTGGGAGCCTCATCTGCCTTCAGAAGACACCAGGCCAGGCATGGTGATGCACACCTGTACTCCCAGCACTCGGGAGGCTGAGACAGGAAGACTGCTGCGAGTTCAAGACCAGCCTGGGCTACATCGTGAGGTCAAGGTCAGCCTGAACTGCATAGCGAGACCCTGTCTCAAAAAACAAGACAAAACAAAACAACAACAGCAAAAGTCTTAACAGCACGGCTGAATCGCAACCCACCGTGCTGTGTTACATCCTGTGCAGTGCCAGCTGGGACCACCTGCGAGGGCCAAGCTACTGTGCAGAAAGCAGATCGATGTTTACCTGGAGAAGGGAAGGCTGACCCACAGCGAGTAGAAGCCCACTTTCTGGGGTCAACCTGGCTCTGTGACATATAACCGTGCACCTTTCGGGACACACTGAACTTTAATAAACCAAATGGAGGGAGCACTTGGTGGTAAAGTCACTTTTATTCAAGCTATTCGAGTCAGGCATTCTGATTCAAGGGAAATGGTAGTTAGCGTTAACACAGCGTAAGGAACAGGGGCCTTCACAGGAATTCCAGACCAGAGGCAGGGCACCCATTCGGGCTCCTCCTGCCACACCTGCTCACAATGGGCCCAGCTCTCTGCTCCTAACATGGCCTCCGCAGTCTGGACCCCTCCAGGGCTCCTGGTTCCAGATCTCAGGCATGGGCATCTGGTCAACTCATTCTCTAGCCGCCAAGCTGCTGACCAGGCTGGAACCCTGGGGCCACGACTCCCCCACGAAGTCCTTGGTACTTGGGGATGGACAGGGAGAGGAAGGAGTGTTAGGGTTCTCTAGACAACAGCGGCAGCCAGGAGGGTGGGGCCATGCTGGCAACCGACCACAGAGCCCTTCGAGAGCGGGAACTGCGCTCCTTCTCACCTCTCCAACTGGTCGGAGCTCCAGGGGCTGCTCCCCAAGGGGCCGAGGTCGCTCTTGGCTTCGGTGTGCACTGCTCTCTTGGGCCCTCTCTTCAGGTCCCTAAAACATCACAGCTGACGTTTCAGGATGGTGGGACACTGCCACTCCCGCAAAGTCCCTCACAAATGCCACCGGGGTTCTCGCCCTAGACTCTGGGGTCAGCCTGGGCACCTGTCTTGGGTTGACAGGTTCAAAGACCTGGAGTACCCAGCACATGGGTGTACCTCAAGATGCAGACCCAGGGCTGTGGGGCTGCTGTCTGCAAAGACCTGCAGGTGGGCTGGCTCCCTGGGCTCCGGGACCGTCGTGGGGTTGTGGTGAGATGGCCAGCAGCTCCCAAGCAGAGCGGGCCACACTTTGTGGCTGGGGGACATGCACGTGACCATGCACGATCCATCCAGGGCTGGCTGCGTGGCCCCTCTGGGTAGCAGTGAGGCCCACAGCTGGCCGGAGCTCAGCAGACAGGAAGACACTTGCCCTGCCCTTTCCCTCTGCCAAGGCTGCTGGCAAAGTTTGAGTGGAGTCCGGGCTCGGAGCGGACGGTCCCATTATGCTGTCCATTTGCACCAACAATCAATTCATTTGCATGAGGCAGTTTGCAGTAATGACTGGTTCCTGTGTGGGCCCTTCCTGTGCCAGGGACTCCAGCTCGGGAAGACACTCTTGAAGGCAGCATGGTTATGTCCCCATCCTTAACATCAACAGGGGAGACAGATGTTAATCAGTTCATCACTAATTAAAAATCAGCGTCCCTCGGATTCTCCGAGTTCGGCACAGTGAGCCTTCTGGTTTGTGCTGGTGGACGGAATCCTTCGATATCACACAGCGCTGCCCTTGCGCTGACCTCCACCTGCAGCCTGCACGGCTCTCTCCGTGAGATGCTCGCCCGGGAGGCGGGGCGCTCGGGATCCTTTACACACTGCCCGCTGTCAACACGGGGGGCTGCCACCCTTTCTGTGAGGGGCCTTCAAGAGGGCTGGGGGATGGGAGGGCTCAGCCTGCATCACCACACTGGGGCCAGCTGCAGCTTCCACAGCCACAACAAGAGTGAGTGGCAAGTTCAGGTGTACTAGTGCCTGCCTGTAATCCCAGCTCCTTGGGAGGCTGAGGCAGGAGGGTCTCAAGTTCAAGGTCAGCTTGGGCAACTTAGTGAGATGTTGTCTCAAAATAAAGGAGTAAGAAAGGGCTGAGGGTAGAACTCCTCAGTGCAGCAGCACCCTTGGGTCCAATCCTTAGCATAGAGGTGTAGGGAGAAGTGGCAAGTTCATGAACTGGCTTCAGAAAGTGGCATGGGGTGGGTCCTGGCCTATTAGAGCCAGGGAATGTGGAGATGAAGGCCCACCCCAGGAATTCTCGGGGCCCATGCCAGCAGGAAGACACCTGGGGACATTTACCTCCATTCCATGCCAGTTCACAGGAGGACATGAAAACCCACAGGTCCGAGACAACCGAAAGCCAGGCCTGATCCTACCCCCAGCCTGGATTTTGCAATGGAGGAGGGGGAAGGAAACACTATAAAATAATTTTATCAGATCAACTGACAGCACTGGAATATGGATCGACCAGATACCAGCATCTTACCGCTATAAATTCATGACTTTGGCAACTGTGCTGTGGTTATGCAAGATAAAGTCCTTGCTCTCAGGAAAGACACATCTAGGTGCAGAGAACCAAAGGGCTCTGGTGTGCGGAGCTCACCCACAAATGATTCAGAAAGAAAATCACACGTCTAAGTGCGCAGCAAGTCTCTGGACATCTCCGGAGACCCCACAACTCACCCTGGCTCTCAGGCCGGCCTGCTTGGCACAGCAGCCGCAGCCCACCTGGAGAGGGTCCCAGCTGAAATACCTGCGGGGCCTGGGCCGCAGCTGCTCGGGAGCAGAGTCCTCGGCGGCAGTAACAATCCTTTGTGCTCCCAGGGCCCCTCCTGCACTCCAGGGCCTCCCACAGCACTGGGTCTGGATTTTCACCTTAGGGGACAGGACTTCTGGGAAGGAGGAAAGGATGGGCCTGAGGTGGGAAACACCAGGGCTGGAAGCAGAACGCTAAAAGAAACGTGGTTAAAAACAAAAACAGCTGAGGGCAACGCCTGGCTTTCAACCCAGGGCAGCAGCACTCACCCGGCTACGCCGCCTCAGGGGAAGTCGCTGGCTCCCTGGGAGATGCGACTTCCGTCCCTCAAGTGGGCATCGCAGGGAGAAGTTCAGAGGGCCGGTGTGGGGCCACGTGAGGATTCGCGAGTATTCGGGACAAAGCGCTTCCTTCAAAAAGGAGTCTTTTGCTGTAGCTGTTTTTCTAACTCCCAAGATCCAGAAAAAGACAGCTATTGCTGCGAGTTTGGCACGATGGAGACGTCACGAGCCCGTTGTGGCGATGATCCCCTAGATGGGGATCTGCCAGCAGAGCGGTCCCTTTGTGTCCCGGCCCGCGCGGAAGGCTGAGCTGATACCGGACAGGTCACCACTCAGCCAGGCATTGTGCGCCCACTTCCCGGATCAGGACACTGAGGCTCGGCTGCGTTGGGGGAGGATGCAGGGCCTGCAGAAGGGGAGCTGGGGTCCGAGGGGCGAGGCCGCAGACCCGGGTTTCCGTTCCGGGCCGAGCGCGCTCCGCGGCCGCAGCTCCTCCTGGGGCGCCCGGGCAGGGAGGATGTCGCCGGCGCAGTTGGGACATGGTGAGTTTCAAACAGTCCGCTCCGGTGGTCTCGGGACGGTCCGATCAGCCGCCCGCGGCCTCGGCGGGGCGGCGGGACGCGGGTCCCGGATCCCGGGGCGGCCAGAGGGGGTCCCCGCGCCCCGCCCAGCGCCCCGCGCCCCAGCCCGGGAGGGAGAGGAGGGCGGGAGGAGCAGGAAGGGCGCGGGGCGGGGCGCGCGGGCGGCGTTTAAAGCCCGCCGCGGCGGGGCGCGGGCGAGGCGGCGGCGGGGCCCAGCTCAGTGCGCGCCGGGCCGGGGGCACCCTCGGTCCGGGACCCCGCCGGGCGCTGTCGCCGCGGGCACGCGGACGCGCAGGTACGGGCGCGCGCGCGAGGGCCCGGGCGGGCCGGGCGGGTCCCAGCCGGCATTGTCTGCGCGGGCCGGGCCGGGGACGCGGGGCGCGGGGACGCGGGCGGAAGGGAGGAGGAAGGAGGAGGAAGGAAGGGCGTCGCCGGGAGGCGGGGGTCCCCGGCCAGGCCGCGCCCGGGTCGCCGCGCGTCCCCGTCCCGAGCGAGCGGGGCGCGGGTGTCACGCGCGGTCCCGCCCAGCCGGCCCGGCCCCTCGCGCGGGAGCGTCTGATGCAACGCGCGCCCCGCGACGCCGGCCCGCGCCCCGCGTGGACCCCGCGCCCGCCCCGCGCGTCCCGGCCGGGAACGGGAACGGGAGCGCGGCGCCGCCAACTTTCCGGCCGCTCGGCTCGGGCGGCGCGGGTTCGGGATTGTTTAGAAAGTAGGGGAGCCACAGGTGAGTTCTCCGGGCCCAGGCGCGGAGGATGCGTGCGGAGGGACGCGGCCCCCCGCGGGCGCCCTCGGGGATGCAAAGAAAAGACCCGGACGGTCGCGCCGGGCGTGGATGTGCGTGGCTATTGCACAACTTTCTCTTCGCGATGTTTAAAAGGCCGGGCCCGGAAGACTGCCGGGGGAGTGCTGAATCAGCCGTTTGCAGTTTCAGAAATAAATGGTGCTGGGTTTGAGCGTTTCGCTCGGTTTTCCTGCGAACACATGGCGTGGCGAGAGCGCGGCGCGGGCGGAGCCGGGGACCCGGGCCGGAGCTGCGCGCGGGGCCGGACGGGACGGGTCCCCCAGTGCCTCTGGCGGAGGAAAAAGCCCGAAGGCGAAGGCGCTTCCAGCCACGGTGCTGGATGCCCAGGCTTTCCTGTTGAAAATCGGAACGCAGGCTTACCGCACGTCCTGTCCTGTGCGAGCCAGCCAGCGAGCGTCCCTGGGCGCACTGGACAGCCCGGGCTCCCCGGCCAATCCCCGCGGGTGGGGGAGGGGACTCCGGGACAGGGTTACAGGCCTGGCCGGCGTGGCGGTAACTGAGAAGCCAGGCCACGAAGCCTTCGGAGCGCTCCGCGGTTTCCAGGGGCGGTCAGGGGCCTCGTTGCTTGTAATCCGCGCCAGAGCCGCCCTGATCCCCATTTTACAGGTCCGGAAAACGAGGCTCCGGGGGTTAATTGGCATGCCCGAGGGCACACGGTGGCAAGCCGCGAGGCTGTCACTGGAGCCTAAGCCTGGGGTATTTTTTTTCTTCTAAATCCTGTGTGTTTTATGCCTCTGCAGAAGTACATCCGCTTCTGAAAGCGGCATGGCACCGAGAAGTCCACCCGGACAGACCCGGGGGCCCAGAGCTGGACGCTCTGGGAAGGTTACTTGGTCCAGAGGCCCCCGGCCTTCAGGATCAGTGCCGTGTATTGACCTGGCCACGGTGGATATTTATTTATTGTTTTATATATACTTAAACATACATTTATTTTGGGAAGAAACTTTGGTAGCCATGAAATCATGAGTTGGATATGGTAGTTATGTTCACTGTAATTAAAATAGAAAAGCAGCCCTCTGCTAAGGTCACCTGTTGCCTATCGCCTGTGGTCTGTATGGCTTTTGGGGCCGCATCGGGGCAGTTAAAATGGTTTTCGTTTGTGGAATGGGAGGCCAGAGCCGTCAGGTTCATGGCAGACCATTTTCCGGAGCTTTGTTTGGTGGCGGCTGATGGGACTGGAACCCATTGCAGGTCCCGCGACTAAAAACTTGCTCAGAACTTTCGATTTGGACGACTGAGTTGGGACAGGGAATTTACGAAGTGCAGAAACCAAACTCAGGGTTGCACAAAGCATCAGGCTACCTCCAGCTTCATCTTGGACCTGTGGAAATTCTTGGTCAGTGTGATAAGAAGGCATGCATGAGAGGTGGCCTCACTGAAGGGACCCATTTCCCTGGAATTCTGTCTTAGCTGCAGGGGATAGAGGCCCCACCGGGCAGTAGATCATAGTTGAGCTTGTGCAGGGGTAGGTGCCGGCCTCCCAGCACGCAGAGCTAATCGCAGGCGCAGTTTTGGGTCCTGGTTGTGCATTTATTTACGTGTTGCTGCGCCAGTCTTCTGTCTGTGAAGCCCATGTGGGAGTTGCATGGGCTTGTGAGAAGGAAATATTTGCCTTGTCTTTCCTTTAAGTAACCAGTCGTGTGTTCAAAATTTAACTTTTCTGGTAGTGGAGGGTGTTTTTTTTTTTTAGCCTGTCTTATTTTTTGCCAAAATGGTTCTCTCTCTCTCTCCCTCGCCCTCTCTATTTTGATAATCCAGCTGGGTTAGAGACTTTATAGTGTATAGAAACCAAACTCCTGCTCCTATAAAGACATCTATTGTGCCTTTGGCTTCATCATGGAGTGGCAGAAATTCCTGGTTTCTTCGGAATTTCTTAAGGTGAAACCATGAGGTGCTGATTTTAGACCTTTCTTGATTTCTAACGTAAACATTTAAAGCTAGATGCTTCCCTCTAAGCCCCGAGTTGGCTACATCCCAAGGATTGGGATGAGGTGGTATTCGTTTCTGCTGAAACCCAGTTTAGAAGCATGGTAAACTGTGGAAGAGATAAAACAGTCAAGCTGCCCAGGGGGGCTCCGCAACAGGTCCTGTGGGCTTGGGACACCTTTCCCAGGGTCTGCAGGGCGATGTGCATTTCCTAAGGGTATCAGAAATCATCTCTGAGGTGAAGGGGAGTGGCAGTCATGCTGCCAGCGTTACTCAGGAGATACTGTTTTCCCCACGCTATAGGATAGTAACAGTTTTCAGCCATCTCTTTTACGTGTGGATTTGTGGGAGATTCTCCTTGATGATTATTTTAGTAACTTTCCTGTGGCTGGGATGCAATGTCCAACACCCACAGCTTAAAGGAGGAGAGGCTCCTTTGGGCTCACAGTTTCGGCTGGGAGTCGGTTGGCTCCAAGGCAGAGGCAGCATGGCGGAGGGGCCTCCTGGCGGAAGAGGAGAGCTGTTCACTGCAAGGCAGCCAGGAAGCAGAGAGAGAGGGCAGAGCCGGGGAGGAAGATGGATCCTCCCAGGCCCTGCCCCCGGGACCACCTCTTCTGACAGACCCTACCTCCTTACTAGAAGTCAGCCCCTATACTCCAGTCACCTCCCAGCCTGTGCCTGCCTGAGGCCTGAGGGGACATCAGATAGAAACCATGGCAGTGCCCTGGCCGGATTAGCGACTTGACAGTGCATGGAAACCAGACTCCTGCCTGTGAGGAGCATGTGTTTGGGCTGGGCCTTTTGGAAACAGGAATTGCTAGAAGGGAGCCCCTGTGTCCCTCCCTTTTTTGCTTTGTTTGATCGAGACAGCGGCCAACACTGACAGTTCTGTGAGGCCTGTTGCCTCAGTTGGCCTCTTGGTTCTGCCGTTTATTAGCTGGGCAGGCCCCAACACGTCCACCAGCCTCGCGCGAAGAGTGGGAGTCAGAGGAGCATTCCCGTGCTCGGGCTGTCCTGAAAGCCAGGCAGCGCGGGCCTCTCGGGAACGACCGGGCCACGCGTGGTGCACCCTTGGGCACTGTCAGCCTGTCAGCTTCATCTTGGAGCCGTGTGTGCGCTGGGTCATTCTCCTTTCTGTTCGTGTTTGTTAGAAACGTTTTTTCCCTAACACTCTGCTGTTTTTATATTTTTATCTTTGTGTGTGTTTGTTGTGCAAAACCTTGTGGAACTGATCTGCCCTCTTTTCAGTCTGGGGAAACGGTTTGCACACGTGTGGCATGGCATTTTGAGCTCCTTGAAGGCAGGATGCTGAGAGTGGACACCTGTGGACAGGAGGCTTCTCCTGGCTGCAGAGCACTAGGCAGGACGGTGGTATATAGCAGGCATCCCAAATTGGTGCTCCGTGACCTCGAGCAGGAGACACAGAGAGGCCATTGCAGCGCATGGGTTCCGGGACCCGCATGGCAGTATGGAGAGGTCCTCGATCCGCAGCTTGCAGAGCCCCTGGCGCTTGCCTTCAGGTCCCTGGGGCTGCCACCTGGACTCCGCAGCAGTGCTGTTTTCATCAGGGCTGAGATCACTGATCATGGGCCACTCCTGGCCCTGCTGCTGGTGGTGGCTGTGCCCTCGGGAGCATCCCACAGCCCTGAGTGCTGTGTGCTAGGTAAACGGCCCAGTGCCAGCAGCCACCATCTCCTCTATTGTCTTGGGGCTCCCAAATGACTGAGCCCCACAAGCGTGATGTCTGCTCCTATTACTGTCACACAGGAAAGGCAAAGTCCAGGGCTCTTGGGGCACAGGGGGAGCTGCATGGTGGCGCCTGTCAGTCTGTCCGGTCCCATCTGTGAGCTGTTGGCTAGGGAGAGCCATGGGGGTGCCTAAAGGGCCCTGCTCCCACTGTCATGTGGGAGCCTCCAGGGACCGTCGGGCCGCTCGGTGCAAGCCCATGTCCTCATTTCCTATGACTGGGGACTCCGGCCTCTGGCCACGGAGCCCAGGGCCCTGGCATGTGCTGCTTCCATAGGCTGCACACCAGGCCCTTCTAGAACTGTTTTGACCTTGGAAGTGCATGCCATCCACCTCTCACACGGACAGCTGCACAACACCGCACATCTCATTCATCCTGGGCACCTCTCATGTGAAAATCAGAAATCCACAAGGCTCCAGAGTCACAAACTTGATGGCTTAAATGGGAAAATTCTGATCCTGAAACCTTGTTTTATGCCCAGAATTGTTTAAAATATCATGGGTGATGATCTGCAGGCCACAGGCCTACAGCATGTAACACAAACACGTTTCCCAGTGCCTCACTGACCCCAGGCTCTTGGTTATCAGTGTGTTTGCAGGTACTCCTGGTGATGTCTGTTTAGAGGAGCTGGTACCTGCATGCAATTTATCTTGATAATTTTCAGACCTGGGCCCTGGCCCCAAGATATCTCATGTATGTGCAGATATTTTTCAAAAGAATCTAAGATATTTCCGATCTCAGGCACAGGTACAGGATTCTAACCTGTAGCAGTAATTTCTGGATCCCTGCAGTAAGGACCTCGCAGGACCAAGCTGCTCTGAGGTGACGTCTTTTCAGCGGGGGCCCCACGTGACCTTCCACTAAGCACGACACTCCCAGGGTGACCCTGGGCCCTGCCCGGCACCGAGGTCTTCGTGTGGGTGTGAAGTGAGCCCAGTCAGGCCCTGGGGGGCCTGTGGGTGTGCTCAGGCTGGCTTTGGGCAGAGGCCGCGTGCCCGACTTCCTGCGGTGCCCGTGCCACCTGGCCCAGGCAAGCTGTTCCCCGTGGCCCTCCAGGGTGCCATTTCTAGGGAGCTGCCTGTTCTCTTTCGATGAAAATCCCGTGGGTCTCACAGCAGCGGTCCAGGACGTTCCTAGAGAGATGAGAACATGATGCGCACAGCCTGCGACGCCTTACTGGGGTGGTGGAGCCCGGGAGGAGGGCTGAGCAAAGGCAGGAGCACCCTGCTTCCTTGCTGGGGCATCTGCCGCTGCGGGCCCTGCAGGCCAACCATGTGGGGCCTCCCTCCCCTGTGGGACCATCCCTGTGCGCGGGAGTCTCTGCTGCGGTCACCCACGGCCCACCTGCTCTACCACTGCCCTCCCCAGAGCACACTGGTTTTCGGGTTCTGTTTTCAATCGTAGCCATTCGGGACAAAGTTTAGGGTCAGATAATTCCCCAGGAGTATCCGGGCCTGTCAGTAGTTGGTGTGATTTTTTTTTTTTTTTGCCCCCTGAGTTTACCCTCGTGTTTCCAAACACAGGTCTGAATGGTATGTTGCAATCTCTTCTACTGTTACCCTTGCGGGTTTTCACGTGCTTCACTTGGGTGACTTTGGTGAAATCCAACATCTGTGTGCAGGGTGGGCACCGTCCTCTAAATGTGGCGCTCGTCCGGGCTGTGCTGTTTCCGCTGAGGCGTTGTTACGTATTTCCCACTGCCCTGCCCCAAACTCGCACCCGGGTGTGAGTCTCAGATGTCGTGGGTAATCTGCCAGCTTTGTCTCTCCCATGCTGCCCTCTCGGGTGCCCTTTGGCCTTGTGATTGGCGGTCACCGGAGGCTTCCTGGCAGCTGTCGCCCCTTGAATCATCCCAAAAGTCTCTGCTTTTCTCTCAGATCTCATGACTTCTCATTTCGCTGTTTATTCCCAAAATGTGCAAGAGGAAAAACCTTCTACCAGAGCTTCCAAGTCAGAGGTACCTGGGATGTGGGCTCTGGGAGCCCACGCACATCTGGCAGTGGTAGTAGCCCTGTTGCAGCCTGGCAGGTAACACGGGTCTGCGCGTGGACTCCTGACCTGCAGATCATTTTCCCTTAGACACCCGAGCACCGCAGCTGACCTCTCAGGCAGCGTGAGGCTGGGGACGCTTGATCTTAGCAGGAAAGAATCCCACAGAGGTTCTTTTGGCTTCTGTGTTGGTCACGTCCGGCTGCGTCAGGATGTACTCCTAGTGGGTCTCTTGTGACGCTCTGTGACATTGTGGCCTGTTGGGGACTGTGTGTGTCACTCGGTACTTCACGGGCCCTGTCAAGTCAGAAACGCAAATCCTGCAGGCTCACACAGGTGTTCGAATTAATTCTTTTCTTTCCCACTTTTCTCTTTTCCTATAGTGGCTTTTAATTTTGGCTCCCTTTATTATTATTATTATTATTATTATTATTTTACCTCTCATTCCATTTCTTGTGCTTTTTAGATTTTGGATAATACTCAGTTTGACCCTGTAACCTTGCTACTCGATTTTAAGTTTCCGTCTTCACTTTTAATTTTCAGGGATCTCTGCTACTTGGCTATTGCATTAGTAGACTGTAGAGTGCTGTCCCCCAGGCGGGGGAACTCATTCATCACAGCCCTTTGGTTGTATAAGTTACAACCAAAGGAAATGTTTCTCTTGGTTCTGGGTTGTTTGTTTGTGGCACCGGGGCCTGAACGCAGGGCCCTGACGCCGAGCTGCACCCCTGCCTCGCTGCGCTGGCTTAGAGTTCTGCTCCTAGGCATCTGCTAGGTCCAAGACCTGTGGGCTTGCACCTCATGCCACCGAAAGAGGCTGCTCCTTTAGCCAAGCTTCGTGGTGCACACTTCTAGTCCCAGCACTCTGCCGGGTGGAGGCAGGAGAATCACAGTTTGAGCCCTGCGTGTCAGCAGCTTAGCAGGATTTCATCTGGGAATAAAAAAGGGCCGGCAGGTAGCTCGGTGTGACGGTGTTGGATGGGATCCCTGGTAATTAAAAGAAAAGAAAGGTTCCTGTTGTCCTAGCAGACCAGGATGCGCCACTGGCTGGGTACAAGACAGGGGCCCGTCTGAGTCCTCACCGGTCACCGGACCAGCAGCCTCACACACAGCTGAGACCTACAGCTTCACTTAGCTCCTTCCCTATTCCTTTCCTCCCCTACTCATCCCTTTCCTTTACCTTCCTCTTCTCCTTTGCGAAGGCAGGAGTGTGGTAGGGAAGCCTTTGTCCCGTGCAGAGCCGACAGGGCAGGTGCGCTGTTGCGGCGAGCTCAGCCCGCGGGCCGGGCGGCTGAGTCACCTCAGCCCTTCGCGGAGCGGCCGGAGTCAAACTTGGCTCCGGGGAGCTCGGATCCTCGGCATCCGCGGGCTCGCTTGCGGATCGCGCGTCCCTTCTGCCTCCTTGTGAGCTGCGGCTGTCCTCTGGCATCTCCGCAGTGGGGCGGACAGTGACAGCGCGAACGCCGCGCGTCCGGCAGCGGACGGGCCGAGCTCTGCGGTCCGCGGGTCCGAGCCCGCTTTGGCTCGGGTTTACCCTCCGCGGCGAGCTGCTCAGAGCCTGCTTCCGTCTGCTTTTGTTCGATCCAGGCTGTTGCAGTCTTGGGTTTCATGGTCACGGCCACCTCAGAGCCTCAGTTCCTAGACCGCGAGGACGCGCAAATGCTCCCACGGCTCGCGCAGTTCCTGCAGCTAGCGCAGCTCCTGCAGCTCCTGCAGCTCGCTGCTAGCGCAGCTTTTCAGCTGCGGACACCGCCTCCCTCGGTAGGCGTGGCCCCGCCCTCTGCGGGTGAGGACCCACCCCTGTAGGCGCAGCCACGCCCCCCCGCAGGTGGGAGGGTGACTGGCGCCTTGCGATTCCCAGCCTGGCCTCTGTCCCGTCTCGGTCCCGACTTTTCCCACGCTACTCTCCGCAGACGGGAAAAAGAAACCTATGATCGCCCGGCCCCGTGACACTACAAACCACACACAATCATGCCAAACCTTGTCTTTCACTTCCTTTGCTTTCCTTCCTTTGTTCTTTTTAAAAACACAAAGTGTTTTTAAAAGTGTTTCCTGGCATCCACAAATTCACCCATCCCTAGAGTCAGAAATATTCAGAAAAAACAATTGCGTCCTTACCGAGCGTGTACAGACGCCGTTCCGTGTCCTTATTCCCGAACAAATCGGTTCACTTAGCTACGCGTCTTTCCCGTGTTGAATGTTACGAGGAATGCAGAGAGGACTCGGAGATCGTGAACGGAAGTCCTTTTCCCCGAGGCTGGAGCATAAGGAGTTAGTATCTGCGGGGGTCGGCGATCGATCCCTTTAGGATACAGGGTGTGTTTGTGAGTCCGCGAATGTTTCCCGACCTTGTTTTCCGTTGCATCCTTTGTTGCAGAATCGCGCGTGCGTGCGTGCGTGTGCGTGCGTGTGCGCGTGTGTGTGCGTGTGTGAGTGTGACAAGCTCACAGCAGATGCCTGACATGTAGTATCTATTATTTTCCTCGCTGACTCGGTGTCCATGGAACCCTATTTTACCGCGGACGTCCCCTTGCATCCTGCCTGCCTGCGATTCGCGGGCAGCCTGACTCTGCCGGCTGCGGCTCTGACATCTTGGGAAGGGGGTGGAGGGTGAGATGAAAGCCACCCTGGGGCCCGGGCTGCCTGGCTCTGGTCATTTGGCCCCTGCTGCACCTGCCCGAGGCCGGGATCGGGACCAGACCGGAGCGGAGCGCGGGATCGCGGGATCGCGGGATCGCGGGATCGCGGGATCGCGGAGGCGGACGCGGAGGACCGGACTCAGCGCGCGCTGCCCGCAGGCGCAGGGCCGTGGGGGAGGGGCGCGATGCTGCAGCCCGAGGTTCTCCCGTTGCCATGAGAACGGGATCCGGGGATTGGGCAGCCAAGGGCCCCCGCGGGCTCGGGGCGTGGCCGCGTCACATGGGCTCGTCCCGGGTTTCCTGTGGTTCGCCAGGCCCGGCTGCGGCCACGTCCCCGTGCTCGCCGAGCTCGGTGCCCGGGCCTCGGCTGCGGAGCGCGCACGGCCCCGGCCGGCTGGACCGCCCCGGCACCTGCGCGCCCTGGGGTGGGGCGGCCAGGCGCGGGGGGCGGGGCGCGGGCACGGGGCCAGGGGCGCGCGTTCCACGCCGGCCTCGCGTGTTCGCGCCATCGGGGGCTGGATACCCCTCCGTGGGCCGGGCCGGGCCGGGCTGGGCCGGGCGCGCGCAGGGCCAGGCTGTCCACGCGCAGGGCACTAGCAGGCACCGCGCCCGGCCGGTGGCGCGCACGCAGCGACCCCGTGCGGCCGTGCTGCAGGCCGCGCTGCAGGTACGCAGGTGGGCAGGGGGCGCGGGTCGGGCCGGCTGGGCGCGGGGCGGTCAGGGGGCACAGCGCGGCCGCGATCTGTTCCTGGGGCTGTGGGTGCGAGGTGCCCGGCTCAGTACCGTGACCGCACCTGGCTCGTAGCGGATTCTCGGCTTGTGTAGCCGCAGGACAGGATTATGTAACCGTTTCCGATCCTAATCGTCCCTATTATGTAACGGGAACCCTGCATCCCGTTAACCTGCCGCGGCAACTGAGATGCACGCGTCCTGCGCCTCTGCCGAGGACGGGGGCGCAGCAGACCCGGGACTCGGGCATCTGGGGTGACCGCATCGTCGTTTTTTTGTTTTTTTGGTTTCTTTTTAATAATGAGCTACCCAGGTCTGCCTGGATATCTTTTATAAAGCTTGATGGCGTAAGGACTGGTGTAAAAACCTCGGATAAATACGTCCTGTCCTAGTGTATCATTATCCGTGGAGACCTCCCGCTCCGGGGAAGGAAAATAGCAGATTTTAGGATGGAGGATGTGGTGCTATCGTGGGCTGCTTGGTTTTTGGTGGAGTTTAACAGACGGTCCCTATGCACACGTCAGCTGCCCCTAGCCCACACCTGGTCACCTGTTCATATGTTGACATCCTTGTCCTGGGCCACAGTCTCCAGTGCAAAGATTGGGGGTCTAGGGCACAGTCAGCCGGGCACCACCATCTATACCAATTGATGGCCCCCTTGACCCATGGGAGTTTAAAAAAATGGGCGTTTTCCGCTGTTGTTGTTTGAGTCTCAAGCGCAGTGGATCGGGTCGCTAAAGGAGTCTGACCATGGGTGGCCAGGGTTTGGGTTCTACCTGCGTTCTGGGTGTCTCTGTGCCCTGCTCTGGCGGCATCTGCTGGGCTGTGCCTTGGACAGTGGATGCCGGGTCCCCGCATCACGCTTTGCCCTGAGCCTGTAGGGTGGGGAGGTGCTGGTGGTGGACGGGACAGCATCCCCTCTCTCCTCCATCAGTTCTCCCAAAAAGTGAAAAGACACTTCCTGTTCAGGGCTCCAGCTACGGTTTCTTCGTGGGCGAGGTGTGATGTCATGGTGTGGACCCAGGGTGATCGCAGCGTGTGACCCCACCCCTGTATCTGGACTTGAGACACAGAGATGACACTCCCTGGCCAGAAGAGTGGAGAGCATGGGACAGGAACTGTGAAACGTTGCAGGAGATGGACTTAGTGACTCCTTCCCTGCTGGTTCCAAGGGGGTGGGGCAAGTTCCAGGAGGGCAGCATGAAAAAGTGGGTTATTTTTATTCCTAAGTCCTCTCCTAAGGATTTCCATCCCCAGATCCTTCTGTGGCCATGGTGTAATTACCACCCAGAGCTGGGCTTGTGAACTTCAGGGAAAACACTGCCTCCTTTGAATCTTGGTATTAGGTGACATTTAGGCAGCAGCCTAAATTCAGGGATGTTCAGCCCTTGCGGTCCCAGAAAAACCAGGCAGCGTCTTGGCGTGCGCGTGTGTGTGACTGAGCAGGAATGTCTTAGGAAACTGGCTTGGACTCGCCCCGTTTCATAACCCCTCCAGACCCGGGCCAGCTCTCTGATAGTGTAGGGCGGGGGTGCAGAATGTGCAGGAAGGCGCTGAGGTTTGCGGGCGGGACGTGGACACCCCCGCCCCCGCTGTGGGCTCGGCCTCCGTGCTGCTGGCCTGCTGGGCCTGCGTGTGGAGCCCTCCTTCCTCTGCCCTGGGCCCGTGCTGCTGTGTTCCGGCTTGGGAACACTCAGGTTCTGGTGATTAGGTCAGAAGTTGGCATGACTGCCTCACAGACCAGGGCGGGCTGAGAGTGGCGTGGAGGCGGAGTGTGACCCTGCGGACCCCGGGAGGGCTGGAGCATGTGTCAGAAGAGGCCGTTCTGGGCCTTCATGTTCTCTCCATTCCATCAGACTTTAGAGCAGTTGGCCCGGGCCCTGGGGCTTCTGCAGCTCGGGGAAACACACATCCGGTGGTTGGCATGACTGCTGGTCACATCCGAAATTGTTGTGATGGACCATATTTACTGCCAGGCCACAGAATTCACTGCAGAGGGCTTCCGGGCGGGGATGCCTGGACTGACGGCGCTTGACCTTAGCACGCTGTGAAAGCTGAAACCTCTTTCCAGCTCCGAACGTGGGTCTCCTGGGCCTAGGAGCTGCTCTCCAGGCCTCTGCTGTGATTCTGGGCTACAGGGAACTGCAGCTGTGGGTCAGCCAGGAGACACTGGTGCCTGTACTGCTCTGCCGTCCATCCTGTCGCTTAATGCGTGACATGCATTCAGCTCGTGGCACTCCGAAGTCTAAGTGAAAGGGCCAGGAAGCTGTTGAGTCCTGGCCCACAGGCGTTTATTGGCCCTGTTGGCCGCGTCCTCCTTGGGCAGAGGGTCTGGACTGCCGACTCCAGGAACATTCCTGGTTTGTGGAGCGGTGCCTGCTGGCGCCTGTAAGAGTCCAGGCTGAACTCAAGCTGCCCCAGGCGGAAGCCTGCTGTTAGGGGGGAGAAAATCCTGAGCTCTAAGTCACCTACCCTGAACTCGCTTTTCTCTCTGCGGGGCCTGGAGGCAGCTGCGGGCGTTACCACTGCAGCCCAAGTGGCTTGAGGCTGAAGGCTTTCCTCTCTGCCCGTACCCGTGGGACACGCATGCTGGCCCTGCACCTGGGTGTGATGCAGTTGGAAGGAGGGCGCTGATGTGGGCCCCCTCCTGTCACGCACTCAGCCAGTCAAGGTTGGAGGAGTCCAGCTGTGTCCTTACCCTGCCCTTGCCCCACTTAGATCCAAAATAGCAAAAACCCTCGGCTTGGGAAAGGGAGGGTGAACACAAGACAGCTCGGGGTGACGACCCACACTCACGGGGAATTCATCCCAAGGCCTCCAAGTGCTAGAACTGTGGCTAGGACCTGTGTCACTCAGCTTGCTGTGACTGGACCAAGTACCCGGGATGATCGCTTGCAGGGAAGACTTCTGTGAGGCCACGGTTTCAGAGGCTTCAGTCCATGGCAGCACAGTGCTGGTGCTTTCGGGCTTGTGAGGAGACGACACGTCATGGCCGGAGCTTGTGGAAGAGCAGAGCTTTTCATAGCCAGTCGGCATGCAGGGGTGGAGAGAGAGTGAGGGAGAGAGCTCACCAGCTTGTGTGCAGTGAGCAGGGGCCCACCATCCTCCCCGAGGGCAGCTCCAGCGACCTGGGCCCCCCTTCCCGGCCCCTCCCTTCACGGTTAGTTTCCAGCATCTCGTCGTGTCAAGCTGTGGACCAAGCCTTTGTTTTCCATGTGGCCTTTGGGACACACTCCAGGTTCAGACCCTGGCCTTGCAGAACCCAGTGTACCAGGGGGTGGACGTGTTTAATAGAGTTTATTACAGCGCAGTGGAAGACAGGCTGCCACCCGTCTTCCTCAAAATGCCACCCCCCTTGTTTTGAACACATTTGCCCCACCATTCTCACCACTTTCTGCAGCAGCTCTGGAGTCCTCTTTCCGGGTGTCCTTGTGAGTTGTGGTAAAAACACGGTGGATGCTGCTGTCAAGCCCCACTCAGTGCGGAGGCTGCTCTTCAAAACTGCACTGCAATCCCATCCATCTTACTCGCCCAGTCTGGCACAGTGTGGCTTCCACCTCTTCCTCGGTGTCAAAATAACTGGGAAAGACACACATTTTGAGCTGGTTCGGGACATTGAAGCAGCTAGGATGGTACCAGTAAAGACGCTCTGGAAAGAGGGCTCCAGAGCTACTGCAGAAAGTGGCCAAGAGGATGGGATGAGTGTGTTCAAAGTGAGAGGAGGATTCATGGCCATGTGTCTTTCACTGAATAAATTTTTAAATTTAAATATTTGCCACATTTTCAGATCCCATCTCATGCTGCTTTATCCTGTGCATATGTACCCAGTAACAAATGAACAACTCATAAACTAGAATGTCATGAAACAGTGCAAAGAAGCTTTGCACCTCGGAGCCCTTACTAAGTAGAAGGAACGTTATGTGAACCCAGGCAAAGCAGGTCTGACCCCTGGCAAGCTGGGTGCTAGGGGTAGGTGGTGCACACAGGCAGGTGCCCAGGACAAAGAGGTGGTGTGGGCGCTGGGTCAGACCGCTTACGGTGCTGAGGCGTCTCGTCACAGTGCTCGGAGTGACACAGTTAAAACGCAGGACTTGCTCGTGTCTGGAATTTTCCATGTGTTGTTTTCAGATGCTGGTGGACTGCAGGTAAATGAGACCGTGGAAGGTGAAACACAGGGGGAGGGACAGTCACAGTTCGAAGGCCCTGTGTTCAGTTCCTGGCACCCAAAACATGAAACCAAACACACCCTACCCACAGCTTTGGAGACAACTCCTGCCCCGCGCAGCAGTTAAGGTGAAAGTGTACAGTGCGTGTGCAGATGTGTGCACTCCAAGTGTGCGTGTGTGAATGTGCACTGCACGGTGGTCAGAAATGCCTCTGGTTACATGGGGCCTTATGGGCCATGTGAGAGTGCTGCAAGGTGAGGTCGGGGTCTAGAATACATTATAGATGGAACCACAGATGGGACGGTGGGATCTGACCTCACCAAGCCCCCTGAGGACGTGGGTTGTCCCCTCTGCAGGACACGGCAGGCCATGTGGACGCAGAATGTGGCCCTTGGGAGACCCTGCCCCGCTAGTCCCTTGGCCCAGGTGCCCAGGCAACAGGACTGAGGAAGCAGTTGGTGTTGTCTCCAAGTCACCTGGTCTGTGATGTTACCGTAACAAAAACAGAGAGATGTGTGTGGAGTACCTAAGAATGTGGACGGGACGCTGGGCCTGGGTAGACAGAGGGTGGAGCAGCATGGATGTGTGTGCCGGGGTATCCCATGCTGTGTAGATGGGAGCGTTTCGGGTGATTCTGGTGCAGACTCATCCCAGCAGCCCTGGGAGGCTGAGGCAGGAGGATCACGATTCAGGCTCAGCCTAGCCAATTCAGTGACTTAGCCAGACCCTGTCTCAGAACCTTAATAAAAAGAGTTTGGCTATCGCTGAGCGTGAAGGCCTTGGTCCTGGCCCTGCCCCTCACGTGCACAAAAGAAGGTGCTGCAGGGACACCGTGGTCTTTTTAGCCATTTCTTGAAGTGGTCGTGACCGGAATGTGGTAGAACGGTGGACAGTAAAACCCTTTTCCCGGAGCCGCTGGCAGACGCCAGGGCATCCTGCTGGCTTCTGGAGACATGGCCACCCCATCAGCAGTCAGCAGAGGGCAAGTGCGGTGGCCGGGTTGGGGGCAGAGCTGTGGGCTCACCTGCACCTCCTGCTCACATAGCCTGCAGGAAGAGGGCAAGGCTGGAAGTCCCAGGGCCCTAACCACCCGGCAGGTGGACTGGCAGCTTTGGCAGCTCAGCCCAGCCAGGAAAGCGAGCTGGGGGGATGGCCTTGAGCGCCACCATGGCCCCACTAAAGGGGCAGCCTTCCTTCCGGGCGAATGGAACCCCGTGTGCTGCCATCCAGTGCAAGAATGACTCTGTGGCCTTTGGAAGTAACCTGTGGTCCTCGCTGCTCCTTGGTGGCAGCTTAGGTAGGTGCAGGCCCCACCGGCCCCACCTGCTGTGAGGTGAGGGTCCCTGTGCTGGCCCATTGGCTTCCTTGTGGGTTTGAGCACCTTTTGTTGGATTGTAGGGGTTTTTCCTGGTCAGGCACTTAATCCTTCGCTAAGGATCGAGTTACGCCGGTGGTGACCAGGTCATTAAGTGGATGGGTCATTGCGTGAGGACGTGGACACAGTGTGTGCATCACAGCACGGAGAAGCAGGCCAAGGGAACTCCAGCCTGATGACGTGGCTTTTATTTGCATAGCTCTGCATGTAGCTGTAATGCGTAGCAGCATGAAACCACAGTGCTACACAGTACAGTGCCAGGCTCTACAAGTGAGGTTAACAGAACTGCACAAGATAGACACATAGGCTGTGAGTCCAAGCTGCAGGCCCTGCACCTTGGTTGTGAGTCCAGACAGTCTTTGAACAGGGCAGTTGTTAAGTGAGGGGAGCCAGTGTTCGGCATGATAATTTTATACCAGGTGTCAGATTTGCAAAAGTCTCGTCCCTTCTCTTGGTTAGCTTTGCACTCTGTTGAAAGCATCCTGGGATGCACAGGTTTTATTATTCTGATGGTTCTCAGTTTATGTTCTCCTTTTATTGCCTGTGCTTTGGAATTGTATTTAAGGAGTCCTGTCAGACCCACTGTCTTGAAGATTTTTCCCTGTGCCGGTGGTGTGTGTGCGTGTGGGTTTAATTTTAGTTTTGTTTTTTGAAACAAGCTCTTAGTGTGTATTCAGGCTGGCCTTGAACTCACTGTGTGGCCCAGGCTGGCTTTGAACTCATGGTGGTCCTCCTGCCTCAGCCTCCTGAGTGCTAAGATTACAGGTGTCCACCGCTGTGCCCAGCTTCTCCTGTGTTTTATGTGAGTTGAACAGAAACAGTTTTACTTCTTTCCAACTTGGGTGCCTATTAATAAATTTATTATTATTTTCTTGCTTAATTGCTCTGGCCAGTACTTCCAGCACTGTGGAATCCAGGGGGCCAAAGCGAGAACCCCATTTCCCTCGTGTGCCTGGGGCTCTTAGGCATGGCTTTCCTGCTGTTGATAAGGTGGTTACAGGTTTTGGGGGGCTGGATACACAGCCAGGTAACAGCCACTTTGTTCCTCTTCCCTTGGGGTTTTTCAGGAAAGATTCCGTGTTCTTTGTGAAGTCCTGGTTCTGTGGGTTCAGACGTCCTGGGGGCCGGCCGCTCAGGACCCTGGATAATAATGGCACTTTCTCCTGTGTTACGACATTGCAGCAGTTTGCCCTTTCTTCCCCTTTTCCATGCAGCGGAGCCTCTTGGCGGCTGGGGTGGGGGTGCTGAGTGACCTTTGCAGGACACGCCGGAGCCTTGGGCTCTGCCAGGGCCTCCTCGCTGTCCTGCTCGCTGTCGAGCGGAACCAGGCCTGGCACACGCCAGGCAAGGGCTTTGCCGCTAAGCCATGCCCCGGTCTCCTTTTTTACTTTTCCAGACCACTGAGACCTTGGGGTGCGGCCTATGAGTGGGGTCACCTGACTAGATCGGATCCGTTCGTCACTCTCACTGTAGTCCCAGCTTTAAAGACTTAGGTGACTGAAATGTGGCCCCAGACCTGACAGCGGCTTCCTTGGGGACAGAGGCTGTGTCATGTTAGCGACCCTGGTGGGCATAGAGCACACACTGTCCTGGGGCGCCCAGAGGGGTCGGGGTCCCTGCCCTTTTCTGTGGCCTTGGGCCCAGTCCCCCCAGGTGTGGATAGTGAGGTCGGCCCAGGCTGAGGTCGCTGTCCTTCTGTCACTGGGATGACCTCCTCTTGGGCGCAGAGGAGTGCGTCCCCCCCTTGTGCAGGGGACTGAAGCAGGAAGCCGCGGCCACCTGAGTGTTGGCAGCTGTCCGCACCTGGGGCCAGGGCTGGTCCTGTGCTGGGAACTGGAAATACAGGCCGCGTGACATTTTCCTTTGAGCCCTGCATAGCCTAGCCGGGCAGCAGCGCCGGGGGAACGGTGACTGACGGTCAGTCTTCTGCCAGAATCAACAGGTGGGAGAGGCCTCCGGGAGGACAGGCATGCCGAGCCCCGGAGTGCTGACCCTCAGGCCCCTTCGAGACCCCGAGGGCCAGACTGGAGTGAAGCCCAGGCCCACTGGGCCCCTCGGACGTGGCCACACTGCCCGCCTGCGACTGTGTCTGCGATGAGGACGTCACTGGCTTTCACCGCACACAGCCAGGGTGGCCGGGGTGGTGGCTGGGCTCCCGCAGGTGGCAGTTGAGGTGGACCCAGTCTCGGTGCTGGGGAAGACCACAGCCCCCTGGGGCAGCTCGGGTCGTGGAAGATCGAGGGGTGCAGCAGGCGGAAGCCATGGTTCTTAAGCCGCTTGGCGCCCCTGCCCGTGACTCCAAAAACCTCGGGGGACCCCAAGGACTTGTGGTTAGTTACGCAGCTACCTGCAGTGATCGTGACCACTTTGAAAGTTAAGGGAGAAAATTTTAAAAATCTTTATTCTTCCATTTAAAACAACTACAGTAAACTCATCTATTAAATAGAAATAGTGTTTCATGAAGAAAACAAAACAATGGCAAGAGCTTCATTGTTTTGCATTTGTTTTTGGAGATTGAACCCAGGGCTTTTGCACTGAGCTACACCCAGTCATTTAAATGTTTTTAATATGAAATACAGTCTTGCTTAGTAAGACAGGCTTGGCTTAAGCTGGTAATCCTCCTGCCTCAGCCTCCCAGAGTGCTGAGATTGCAGCATGCATCTGGCTGTGGATTTTCCGTGCTGAAGAGTATAGCAGTCCACGCGCTGCCGTGTGTGTGTGTGTGTGTGTGTGTGTGTGTGTGTGTGTGTGTCTTGTGTTTCCTTGCACCTCCCTTTCTTTGGTGCACATTTTCAAAAACAATACATTGTTACTGACAACTTGTAACTTGGTTGTATTTTATACTAATAGCCTTTAATAAAGCCATTTGAAAAATGAAAAAAAAAAAGAGATGGGTGGGAATGCTCTCCTCAGGAGCCACTGTTTCAGGTGCCAGTTTGCACACATGTGTGTCACGTCTGATGTGCATGGGTTCCGACGAGGGGACAGTGTGGCACTGTGTGGCCACCTCCCCCATCCCCTGCCTGCACGCTCGTCACCTGGACCACCCGTGCTCCACGCACTTGAGTCTCTAAAAGTCCTGCTGAAAATCCCGTCGCCATGCTGAGCATTTCCCGTCCCACAGGGTCAGAACCCCGAGCAAGCCAGGGTCTCCAGCTGGACCCCAGCCCCCCCCCCGGCTCTGGGGTTTTATCTCCCGTGATCGGAGC
Source organism: Dolichotis patagonum (assembly GCA_004027295.1). NCBI lineage: Eukaryota > Metazoa > Chordata > Mammalia > Rodentia > Caviidae > Dolichotis > Dolichotis patagonum. Next base: position 28,363 of record PVJX010007363.1, on the reverse strand, counting down.
GGTCGCAGGCTACAGCGCCTGCATTGCTATGCCAGTGCCGTGGTGAGTTTGAACACGTCTCGCATATCTCTTCAGTCCCTTGGTGCCCTTTTCTTCCCTTTTTTCCATGCTGGGCTGATTATCTGTCCCTTATCTCACTAAGGAGAGGATGTGTGGAGCCCAAACGGGCCCCTGCAAGTATTTGGTGCAAGGTCGGTGCTTGTCTTTGCCTTTCTGCTCGCGGGGTCTTCAGCATGTAGGGTAAAGGAGTCAGTTTATCGCTCCTGACTTCTTGGGTGAAGAATCTTGCTCGGGAAGCTGTTCCTCCCTGGTCTTTCTGACTTTATTCATCGGCTTTTTCTCAGAGTCGTTTCTGGCAGGGTTTGAATCGTTAGCCTGCAAGTGGCGTGGGCGGAGGGCGCTGTATGTGTCTTACTGAGTGAGCACCTGTCACCAGTTACCCTGGGACGTAGTTTTAATTCCTCTGTCTTCGTTCACACTCTGTCCACATTCTTGATGTGTTCTGTAAATTCTTCTGTGTGGTGTGGTCCAAAACTACGGGGAATATCTAAAAAGATTTTTAAAAAATGGCTACAGTAAAAGATACATTGCTATTAACCCTCCTCGAAAGTCCCTCTTGTTTGAGCAAACCGCCCCCTCTTTGCCACCTTCTGCAGCAGCTCTGGAGTCCTCTTTCCTGAGGGTCTTTAGCTGCGCTGGCCTGGCTGCCTCGATGTCCTGAATGGATTCAAAATGTTTCCCATTCATTTTGATTTTGGAGAAGAGCCAGAGGCCACACGGTGCCAGATCAAGTGAGTAAGGCAGATGTGGACACCGCGTCATGTTTTTATGATCCTGCCTTTCTGTCAGGCGGCACCGGGCAGCGTGTTCACCGTAGTCTTGGTTGCCCTCGTAAAGACACTCAGGAGAGAGACTTTCAGAGTTGCTTCAGAAAGTGGAGAAAGGACAGGCTGAGTGAGGGGAGGCTTTTGCAGAGGATTGGTGGCGAGGCGTCTTTACTCAGTCAGGTTGTCACTTAGACACTCCCTGCTCTCTGATCGCACCCGGAGGCAGCTCCCAAGCCCCTCAGAGCCTGGGTGTGGACAGGGGTCACCCTAACCCGCTGATCCGGGGAAGAAGGGGGTCACAGGTTTCCCTCCAGGGAAGGCCCGGCGGTCCTGCAGTGGTTTTTCAAGTCCTTCCCTCATCGCTAAAAACCTCTCATGAGAGACTACATAGCACTTTTGTAAGATATGAGCCAGGCGTGGCCGGCCTTGCCTGCCCAGTGTGTGTCCCGTTGGGGGTGCTGCCCAATGGACCGTGCTTCTCGTCCCTGGGGGCCTGGGCTGGGCCGGGGGAGGCAGCCACGCTCCGGCTCCCATTTCACGTGTGCACGTGGCGAGGGGCACATGGCACATGGCACCGTGCTGCAGGCCCGCTCGTATTTGTAAATTCAGCTCTTCTGCCGAGCAGCGTGTGTGTTGTGTGCCAGTACCATCCTATTTTTAGTTCCCTTGCCTCGGAGTCCCGCTGGCGTGCTTCGAGGCTGGCAGCCAGGAGTCCCGCAGCCAGGCTCTGAGGCTCCCGCCTGGCTGTTCTGGGGCTGAGCTGGCTTGCCTACGTGACTCCCCCCGCCGCAGGAGGGGGTTTCTGGGCGTTTGTCCTGAAATCTTTTGCCTCTTTCCAGCAGGGAGTCTTTATCACAGTGCATCTCTGGGTTATGTGGCCATGATGGCTTTAGGGGATGAACTGGCTCGAGCTTGCTGGGTTAGGGGTTCCTGGAGGCCCTGCGGCGAGGGCCTCAGGATTGTTGGTTCTGCTTTGGCTCCTCCTACGCAGGGGGGCTTGGGCCCTTTTATATCTTTGGGTGACTTCTGTTGGTTTTAGAGACTGGATCCAGTGTGGGATCTTGCTGGGGTGGCCTGGGCCTTGCTCTACAGCCCTGGTCCCGCTCTGTGGACTTTGCATAGTGTCTGCGAGTGGACAGGCGGACGGGGCCTTCATGGCCGGGGTACCCCTGGCTTTACTGTGTACATGGCGGGTGACACGTGTGTCATGGCTTCTCTCTGGAAAGTCCCCCAGAGCCTCCTGCGTGTAGAAGGTGAGGGGTCACGGGGGTGCTGGGCGGATTCCTTGAGGATGAGCTGATGGTGGCGTGAGGAGGCGGGGTCAGGCTGGAGGTGGGCACTGGGTGTGACCTTCGTGACTGGATATATTCCCGTCCCCCGAGCCTCCGTCCTCTCGCTCCTTCCTGGCTGCTGCAGTTTGAGGACCTCCTCCTCTTCCCTGTGCCGAGCTGTTCCCACCGTGGACTGCCCGACCAGGGATCGTAACTGCGGGCTAGTCAGCCTCCCCTCTTCCTGGTGGGCATCAGGTAACTTCCTTGCCTCTCTCCTCCTGAGCCCCCCCATTCTGTTATTTTCAGCAGGGGTTGGGAGGGGGCTGGGTTTGCTCTGGGGGACTGGAGATTCTCCGGGGAGACTGAGCACGGGCGCTGTTTGGTGTTTTTACTTTGTGGTGTTTGATCTAGACCCTGGGGTCTCCCCATGTTAGAAAAGTTCTCTGCCACTGAGCTAGGCTCCCCACCCCAGATTTAATTGTTAAATCACTTTTAAACTGTGTACGGGTTTTGGTGATAGCGTTTTGAAGTTTTATAATTTTTTATGGAGCTGGGTGTGGTGGCACATGCATGTAATCCCAGTATGGAGGAGGCTGAGGCAGGAAGATTGCCTCACGCTCAAAGCAAACCTGAACTACGTATCGAGATCTTGTCTCAAAAGCCTTTCCTTCAATTCCATCCTGCCACATAAGTCTTCACTCGTCGTCGGCAGAATGGCCTTCTTTTACCTTCTTGGGAAGGCACAGCAGCCTGTGATCCCAGCGCAGTGTAGAGTGTGTAGAGTGTGGTTATCTAAAACGAAAGTTCCTCTGTCCCCTTTTGAAAAGACGGAGACTTCACCCCGGCTTTCTGACTGAGCGGTGTTGACATCTTTGTCCTGAAAGTTAGGAGTTGTTGAGTGTCTAAATAGTCACTGTTATGACTCCAAACTTTTAGTGAGAGGAAGTGAGAGAGAAGGAAACATTTATATGAGCTCAGGAATTTTTCTGGAAGATACCAGAGACACTAAACAGGGATCAAAAGGTGCTTTGTTTGTGAGCGACTCTGGCCGTGTTCTCCCGCGGTCCTCTTTAGCCCGGGTTAGCATAATCTTTAGCGAGATCTGGCGCCTAGCTGCGTCTCAGCGTAATCGGCAGGCGAAGAGGACCCTGGGCGAGTGAGTGGGTCTCGGCTGGGCTGCGAGGGTCCGTGCCGGCAGGGGATGGGCACTGGTCGGCCTCCTGGGTGTGGCCGGGCAGCCCGGCTCTGCTGCAGGCTCCCCGGCTGCAGCGGGTTCCTGCTGCGGTTCTCTGTAGCCCGGGCTTAGTCACTCGGCCCTCCGTATCTCCTTGAGTCATTCTGTCTTTATTTGTCATCTGTCAAGTTTACTAACAACTTTCCTGAAAACAGACAGAAGCGGGTAGCAGGACAACAGCGGCGAGTCGACCTTTGCTCTGGAGGAATGGCTGTGCCCAAGCGCAGTCACAGAAGCAGCACTCCCGAGCGTGTGCCCGCTGGAAGGCACCGAACCCAGGGACGAAAAAGGTTCCCTGGCCGCAGAAATCCTGGGATAAAGTTAGAAGTGGCCCCTGTGCCCCTCCCCAGGGCGCGGGCCGGCGGCGCTGTGAGCCTGCACCGTGCGTGCGCACGCGCGTCTGTGCAATGTGTTCAGCTTCGCTCGTAGTGTATAAAAAGGTCCCGGTGGGCGGCGGCCGCTGCAGTACTTCCCAGAGTTTCTGATCCTTTGAAAGTGGGCGCCCTTAGGAAGAAGCCTGTGTACATAAAGCATGGCGCTGCGCTTTAGCCAGCAGCATCGCCTTGGACCGCGCGTCCCCCGTGGGTGTCCTTTACGCGCGTCAGCGCAGCGGTCTTTGGGCGGCAGATCGTGCGGCTGATAGGGAGGCGGAGAGGCAGGCTAGGTAGTAACTAGTGTTTGTGTAGCAATTGCCCTGTATTGGATCTTGCCTGTCTTTTAAGTTCATTAGTCCTTTAATCCTCGGAAAAGCTCTGGAAGGGAGATCCTGTTTCTCCGCTTGTTTTATTCCTGGGACTCTGAGGCTAGGTGAGTCTGATAATTTTCCCGCCAAACCGGAATTGCACCCGGGTAGATGAAACGCCCTGGTTCCCGAGCCAGAGTAGCCATGGGATTTGCCAAAGGCCATGTGTGCACCCAGTGGGTATCTAAGTTGGGGGCCTGGGTCTTCCCTGGCACGGAGGAGTTGGGGCCAGGCTTTGTTTCCAGCCCCTAATGAAGAGAGAAATGGCCCTGATGAGCGCACGACTGGACGACCCGGTCCGGCGCCCGTACTCAGGTGGCCCTGGGGTGCTCTGTGATGTAAGCCCTGAAGCAAATCTCCTTCAGGAACACTGTGACACAGCAGGGCCCCAGTGGGGTACACAGAAGCCGCCAGCGAGACGGGCTTTAGTGCAGAGGAGCTGGGGTCCGAAATGGATGAGTTACCCAGCTCCCTCCAGAGCCCCCCCTGGCGGTCAAGGGTCTGGTCATCAACCTTGAGTTACCCAGCTCCCTCCAGAGCCCCCTCTGGCGGTCAAAGGTCTGGTCACCAACCTATTCCTCCCAATGTCACCCAGGGCCCAGGGTTTGCTGCCCATGGTGCAGCCCGTATGCTGGTGCAGGTGGACATAGAGGACCCTGGGAAGCGCGCAGGCTGTGGACTGGGCTCCAGCCTGGATTCTGGGTAGACTTTGCCTCCCTGCAGGGCCGAGTGCTTGTGCCAAGGATGCTCTCCGCCTCGGGGCTAGGGTGGGGACACCAGGCGTGAGCTGAGGCCTGGCCACCTGGCCTGGGAACCTCGGGGCTCTGTAGAAATCCGGCCCTGCTGTTAGTAGACTGGGAGTGGAAGCTGCCGCACGTGGCTCACTTTCTCGTTTTGTTCTTGGAAATTCCCAGCTTCCAAGTTGGACCCGAGGAGTTCAATAATGTTCCTTTTGACTTTCCAGCTTCAGAGCTGATGCCAAGAGCGAGGACACAGGCACGCGGAGTGGCAGCCCAGTGAGCAGCGAGGTGCCCTGCGAAGCCCTGGTGGCCCTTGGTAGCCCAGCCTCCAAGCCGACTGTGAGGGGTGAGTCTGTGTATGCACCTGCCTCTCCCGCCAGGTCCTCAGGCCAGGGCTACATGCATCGCTGTGGGCAGAGTCAGCAACCGGGCTTGCTTTTGGGCTCCCAGAGCTGTTTCCATCAGTTGCTGTTGCTTCGCTTGCTTTTTTTTTTTTTTGAGCCTGCTCAGAAGCAGGGCGGGGCGGGGCGGGGCCTGGGAGGACCCTGGCGCCTGCCTGCCTAATTTGGGATAGCAGTGCCGAAGCATGAGCGCAGGGTATGGTCACTGCCCTGCATGCAGGGGGGAGTGCCTGCTGCTTTGATGCTGAGCATGGCGATCCTCAGTCCGCACAGGTAATGAGGCTGCGGGGTCTGGAGGTCCAGGGCCTTTGCAGGAGGCTAAGGGGGTGCCTTGGGCAGAGGGCTGAGGTAGAAGAGCCTTTGTCCCCAGGGGCGTAGCTGTGAGAAAGCAGGTCAGTAGGGGCAGCCCCAGAGCGAGCCAGCTGTGTGCAGGACCGTCCCCGCATCTGTGGCCTGACCCTTTCTCACACACCTGTCACACTGGATGAGGACCCAGTCCCTGTGCCCCTTGCTTGTGACTCAGTTTCCCTTTAAAAACCCCATCTAAAATTCAGCGCAGCCTTAGGCGTGGGGGCCCCAGACAGCCATAGACGGGTGTCCAGGGAACGAAGTCCAGCCTCTCACAGAAGGGAAACCCGGACCGGAGTTAAGGGGTCAGCAAACTGGGCCCCGGGTGGGACCTGCAGTGCTGGTTGGGGACGGCCCTGCCCCATCTTCCTCGGGCTGCTGAATCCTGGTTTATGAAGCCGCTCTGAATTCCTGAGCGTGCAAGTGTGGGTTCCTGCCTCTGAAGACGGCGGACATTCGTGATCCTCCTCCTGGGCAGTCTGGGGCCTGGGGGAAGGGAGCCCAGCTAAGGGACGAGGGGACCCCACCCGGCCACTGCCCTCCTCCTCCCTCTCCCACAGAGGGTCTTCGGTGTCTGCAGCCTGCCCCAGTGCAGTGCAGCGCCGAGCATTGTGTGGTGCTGGGGATGGAACCCAGGACCTTGTATGCTCTAGGCAAGTGCTCTGCCAGGGAGCTGCCACCCCCGTTTTTAAAATTCAAACACAAGGTCGGGGTGACTTGTCCAGGCTCATCTCAAACTCCTGGTCCTCCTACCTCAGCCTTCTGAGTAACGGGGCTTGCAGGATGCCTAACCGCGCCCGGTCTCTCGTCTCCTTCACAGCATAGATGAGGGGACAGGGTCTGCTGTGCCTCAGAATGAACTGGGAAGGAAATCACTGCTGGGGGCTCGGGGTGACTTCACCCCTCCGGGGTCTGAGGCCCAGAGTAGCTGGTCCTTGGCCTGGCATGCTGCCTCTCGCTGTGGATGGTGAGTGGTGCCTGCCTGTCATGCAGATGGGTGCAGAAGGAGGCGGGAGGACCCCAGGCCTCGGGTGGGAGCGGTGTAAGTGTCCCTGCACTGAGACCCTCCTACCCTTTAGCACCAGGTCTGCTCTCCACAGCGCGCAGATCGCAGATCGAGATAGCTGCAGGTGAGGAACTGTTTGAGAAACAGATCTGCATAGGGTGGAGGGCGGCCCCTGGCCCCCAGGCTCTGCCTCTGGAGCGCCAGATCTCACCACCACCAGCAGTGGGGGCGGCGCTTTGCACTCCTTCATTCCTCATGGAAGGCGTCTTTCAAAAGCAGCAGTGCTCCGGGCCTTCCTTCGCTGCCGGGGCTGCTGGACAGGATCCGGGTGTGGAAGGGACAGCTTGTCTTCTCTGGGGGCTTCCTGGTTTGGGCAGCACAGGATCAGGGTCGTGGGCAGCTTGCAGAGTTGTGCAGCTGGTGTAACCCGAGACTGGTGCATCGCCTATGCTCCGGGTGGACAAACCGTGTCTGTGGCATCCGCCACCTGCAGAAGGACTGCTTGGAGCTGAGTAAGAAGGGCCACTGTGTGGGGTGGGCTCTGGGTCTCCCGGGGCCCTGCACACCTTGCGGGGGTCAGAGGAGGCTCCGCTGGGACCGCATTACCGTTCTTACTGGGTAGCCCAGCTTGATGAAGGGCAGAGGTCATTTGTCTGTCCAGTTATGGGAATTCACAATTTCCTCCTGTTTCCCTACACTTGAAATCAGCAGAGTGTCCAAATCTAAAATGGTGATGCATTTCCTTCCCTCAGCTGCCCGCTGTGGGCTGTGAGGCCAGGCGCTGCGGACGGGTCTCTCCTGTCCTGCCTTTCTTCCCGTCCCAGCGTCTTTCCGCTTCTTAGATAGCAAACTCCCTGATCCTTCTGTCTCTGAAACCTTTCAGGGGTGTCCAGACAGGCGGGACCCCCGCTTCCTCTTCCCAGAAGGTGGTTTCCTTCTCCATCCGCAGGGCTCGGGTCTGCACGGGGTCCCTTTTGTTCCATGGATGCTGGTGACGTCTGACTGGGGGACCTGGAGGCAGCCGCCCGCTGCCTTGGTCCCGTGACCTCAGAGGGCAGGGGAGGCGACACCAGGCAGCCCCCAGGTCCTCCCTGGTGCAGTTGGTGTGGTGCAGCTCCCTGTTGTCCTCAGGGGCTTCCCCCAGCAGAGGCTCAGCTCACCCCACTTCCTGCAGGAGAAGACGGGTCACACACCAGCTCTGCTCAGCCAGCAGCCTTGCCCTGGGGGCCGAGTGTCATGCGTCCGGGCGGGGTCAGGCAAGCTCCCCACTTGGCCTCTGAAACTGGTGGGGCTTTGTTTTCCTGGTGTTGGAGGTGGGTGGGCACTGACCCACAGTCCTGACTACCACCACTCCTGGCCTCCTGTCACTTCCCGGGTCCTTCGACAAGGGGCAGGCTTCTGGGGTCTTTCCCTGAGCCTGCTGACTTGGAGCCCCACCTGGGTTCCTAGGAACCTAGGTGGGGTGAGGTGATGGAGGAGCACTGCCATGTGGCACCTCATGTCCGAGGTCCCTGGTAAGTCTGCCACCTGCTTGCTGCTTTGTGTATTTTATCACAGTCTCTCTGGGTCACCAAGTCACTTGGGCTGGGCTCCCACTCGGGCTCCTCCTGCCTCAGCCTCCCAGGGTGTTGGGATCACAGGTGTGCACCTCTTCTCCTGGCCGCTCACCGCTTCTCAGAGTCTTCTTTGCACCTTGGTTTGACCCAGAGATTTTAGTAGCAGGGGGCTGGGTCCCCAAGGAGTGACATCCTTTTGTTTTGGGCAGAGTTGCATGGCTCCACATTGGTTTTGAAGTTTCCTGGTTGGGAGCTTTTATTCCCGTGTGGCCTCCGAACTCAGGAAGAGGGTTGGTGATGAGTCACCGGGCTGCTGGTGAGGTTCAGCCAGGAGATGAAAATATCGTCAGAATTCTGTGTTCCTGCTAGAAACCAGGCACTTGTAAAGGGAAGGGCACAGTTTACAACACGGCTGAGCACTGCTCACAGCTGAGAACTTGCCAGCTCCTGTTCCAAGTTGCCCATATGTCTCTCTGCCATTCTCTGCAGATTTAAAACCCCAAACAAGCCGGGCGCAGTGGCGTGTGCTTGTCATTCTAGCACTTGGGAGGCTGAGACAGGAGCATCGCTGTGAGTTCAAAGCCAGCCTGGGCTACACAGTTAGAGTCTCTCTCTCAAAATCCCAAAACAAAACAAAAACAATGAGCTCTTTCCAATTTTTTCCTGTCCATCAGAATTGAGAAACGACCTATTCGCTACTTGGTAAAATCACGTTGCCTTTGTTTTGGTGACCCCAGTGTATCCACAAGGTAAGGGCTCTGTGAGACAGCAGAAATGATGCTGAAGTCTTAGCAAGCACTGACAGGTTTCTGGTGGTTTGGGGTATCGGAGGATCTGGGGATCCAGTCACAGGCTGGATCTCAGTGATGACAGTGCCAGGTTCCTGTTAGGACCAGAGTCCTGCAGGTCGTGAAGCCATGGGTGTGGGAAGTAAGATAAGCTGCAGACCCCAAAGCCCGGGGCGTCTGTCTGTGAAGCCTGTGATGTCACCGCATGTGGCCTGGTCCCTGCAGTGCCCACAGACGCAGGAGTGGCGAGCAGAGAGGACGTGAGGACTCAGAGCGCAGCTGTAGGGAGCCGGGGGTGTGACTGCTATGGGCACAGAGCAGGGGTGAGGGCCATGCAGGGCCGAGGGACACAGCTGAGCTCTAACCCTAACCTGTGCTCGGGCTCCTGTCTTCGTGTGCCATGGAGTCACACTCTGACCTTTGCCGTGGGCCCGTTGTATGTCACCCTGGCCTTTTACACGGGGCTACTGCACCAACAGGAAGCCAGGGGTTGCTGATCCTCACTGTCCGAGGTCACCTACTGCTGCAGTGTGTGTGTGACTCCCAAGCCTAGACTCCAAAAACCTTGGCCAGGGTCGTTCCTGCACACGGGCAAACCACGTGTGTGCCCAGCACAGGCCGGGTGGAGCCTTCTGGGGGCGAGTAGGGGTGTCCTTTCTGCAGTCTGGTTGCAATTATGGTTTTCACATTTCTGTGTCTTTCGGCCAGTGAATTTTTCTGTTTAAAATGGCACAAATGCTGCTGGGCATCATGGCGCATACTTGTAATCCTAGCACTCTGGGGGGCTGAGGCGGGTGGGTCACAAGTTCCAGTCCAGCTTGGGCAATGCAGGGAGGCTTTGTCTCTAAAAATGGACGGGACGTAGCTCAATGCGAAGGCCTTGGCCTCAGTCCCCAGCCCTACAGCAGCAGAGCATTCCTGGTCTCCGAAGGCCCCTGTGCACCTCAGGCAGGAAAGAGACACTGGAGATGAGCTTGGAGTGGGCGTGGTTATGGTCCCGCTGGCCATGAGTGTCCCGGTGAAGCAAAATGTCTCTAAACACGCAGAAGCCGAGGTGACACTCGGTCGGTGGGCAGACGTGGGGCCCGAGGCTCCTGGGCTCCCAGCCCTGTGCTTCCCATGGGCGCTGTGACCCTGGGCTTCCTGTGGCTTCATGGTGACCTCCGGGACATTCTTGCTAGGGTGGGTGGGCGCCCACTCTCCTCGCTCCTGGTCATGTCGGTCCGTGGTTCTCTTTCTCCCCTTCTGTCGTCTCCCTTTCTTCTTGTCTCACCGGTTTTTTCCCCGCTCCTTCTCCCCTGCTGTCTTTCTCCCAGTGGCACAAATGGCCGGTGTGCAGTTGCGTGTATCTTGATGTGTGTGACACTGGCACCCATCCGTCGGTGATGGTGTCCCCGCCCCCTCATCTTCTCCTCACCCTGGGTCCTCTTAGCGCCCTCGCGTGGTCTGCGTTTTCTTGGGACAGATCAGGGTGTGTTTTCCACGGGGCTGTAGATTTGGGGCCCGGAGCCGAGTTTTGCTCCTTTTATCACTGGAAGGAATCCAGTGCTCCCAGGGGCCACGGCATCCCTCCGCCTGGCGAGGGCTCTCCCGGCCTCTGTAGATGGATGCTCCCCTCTGAACCCACGCCTTCGCTGTCCCTTCTGCCCCCTTGCTAGGCACGATGTCGCCTTGCATGGGTCGTGGGGTTGGGGTGGTGAGGGAGGCAGTGTCCTTTGCTAGTGAGATGCGGGGCACACGTGGGCCACCTCCAACCGAACCCCGCCGAGTCTGGTGGGTGGTGTGGACCGCAGCACCTCGGCGTCCCTGAGCTGCCGGGAAGGGCTCCCCGTGTGTCACGAGATGGTTAAAGATAATTCCCGGGCACACTGTCCTCAGATGGCCCGGGCTGCGGTTCCGGAGGGCCCGTCCTCCTGGTCAGCAGGAGTTATTTTGGGACCGACAGGCCTGCCTGTGGGGCCGGGTGATTCATTCTGCACGGTGTCTGCTGTCCCAGCCCTTCAGCTGTGGTGGCCGGGGTGCTAAGAGGGGACCCTGGGACCTGTGTGGTGTGGGAACTTGACTCTTTGGCACTGACAGTGGCCGTGTGATGGATGGAGCAGGGTGACTCGGGTGGACGCTCACCTTCCCAACCCGTCCACTGTGGCTTGTTTAGGACGCCGGAAGGGCACGAGCGCGCCCTGGGACCTTAGACAGCTTGTCCCCAGGGCCACTACTGCTGTGCTCTGTGAAGCATCACGGAGCAGTACTATCGTGGGCAGGGATAGCCAGCCGGCACCTGCTGGGGAAGGTGGGGAGGGTGCCCCGTGAGGCTGCCCTCGCCCGTTCTTTCCCCAGCTTTGGCTGCTGGCCCAGCTGTTTGGTGGCCAGAGTGTCCACCAGCATCATGTGGCCCTCGTGGAAATGTATGGTGAACTCAGCTCTAGTCTCAGGAAGTCGAGCTCCTGAGGTAACGGGACCTCGTTTTGGGGTGCTTCCCCCTGAGGCCCCCATGTCCCCTCCTGTGACCCCCAAGGCCAGGCCTCCCAACTGTCCTTGGGAAGAGGGCCTCCCTCTTCCCTTGGGCACGGGACTCCTGGCGATAGGACTGCTGGGAGTGTGGGCTGCCGTTCCATTCTGAGGTTTTATTTTTTAAATGACAACCTCCGTGCAGATAGGGGAGTGCAATAATGCGGGATGAGATTCACAGCGAGGAGTCCACCTTGGACTAAAGAGCTTCCATGGGCACTGGACACCCGAGGGGCTGGCAGAGCCATGCGGGAGAGGCCGGCGATGGTCCCCAGGCCCCCTCTGCTCTATACAGTGGGGCCACATTGACGGATTCCTGAGAATACCAAGGCAGGCAGCCACGCAGGGTCGGGTTCCCTGTGACAAATGTGGGCGATTTCAGGGGACCACCGTTACTCCTTCTCACTGTTTTTTCAGATCGCAGAGGAGAAACAGTGCCCTTTGAAAACGATAGATCCTGCAGCTTTTGCAAAGTTCGTAAGAAAGACTCCTAGAGGTTGTTTATAGCAGCTCTGGATTCGGGTGGTATTAGAGGGGTATGGCCAGGGTGGACAAAAATCTATTATGTTTCTTTTTCAAATAAAACCATTTGAAATTTAACTCATAATTACACTTTAAAGAATTCCATAATAAAATCCAAATTTCACAGAGGACTCACATATAGGTAAACGTCTAGAGCATTAGTTTTAGGCACCGTAGCAGTCCCGGGGTTGCAGATTCTAGAGCCGCTGTGACCTTGGTGGGTGGGAAAGCATCTTACCTCATTTGTAGTTTAATTTAGCGTCTTTGTAAGGTAGCGCTTCGGGTGCATCTATTAGTCTACGTTCTGTGGCTGCGACAGAAGCGGATGGAGGAGGCTTACTCGGCTTAGAGCTCTGGGGTTGCAAGTCCAGGCTGCGGCAGCAGAAGGGGAGACTGAAGAGGCTCCCCGGCTCAAGCTGCCAGCCCTGGACCCCGGGCTGCACGGGGGGCACTGCCCGAGCACGTGCCCCCTCTGGGCATCATGGTGCTTCGTCCCAGGTCATTCTGCCCCAGGCCCTCGCTCAGCACTGGTACAGCCTGGCTCCTGCACCTTGGGTCCCTGTAGCCAGGGCGGCTTCCCAGCTTTGTTAGGAAGAGCGAGCAGGAAGGGCACGCGGTGGCTGCTCCCAGGAGCACTTGCTAGCGGGATTTTCATCCCAGGGCAGCGCTTGATGTCCCTGCTCTCAGGCTGGGGGTGCAGACCCAGATCGGGCGCCAGTGCCAGGGCCCAGGGTCCTGGGACAGCGCATGTCCGGTGCTGGTCTCTCCTGGCACCTGGGAGGCCAGGTGCTTGCGGGGGGGGGGCCCTGCAGCAGAGCGCAGGGCGCAGGCTTTGGGTTTTTGGAGAGCAGAGCTCGGCTGCTGGCACTGTAGCCTTCCGGGGAGTGAACCAGGTAGGCGCGACTCCTTCCACGCTCTGTCTCCTGGTGGGCTGAGTGAGCATGGCAGGCAGCTTGGACCCAGGACGCTGCTTGCGCGGCCAGACGGTGGCGTGTGCTGCCACAGGGTGGCGCTGTGCTCACCGAGCTGCCCCTGCCCCGCTCCCCTGTGACTCAGGGTCACTCGAGGATCAGAACATCTGCAGTTCCCTGCCAGGAAACTGCCAGGCCACTTAGGTGGAAGGAACTGATAGACGACTGAGGCGTGTGTGCCAAGGAAATGTTCTTCAATCTGCTGAGAATAGAAAGCCAAAGGTTGGCCGGGCGTGGTGCTGTGCACTTGTAATCTCAGCACTTTGAGAGGCTGAGGCAGGAGGATTCCAAGTTGGGAGTCTAGCCTGGGGAATTTAGACTTAGACTTTCTCGCAAAATAAAAATACAAAGAGCTGGTAATGGAACTCAGTGAAAAAGCACTGGACTCAATTCCTAGTACTACTGGGGAGGAGGGACCCCAGAAGACAAAGATGGTCTCATGCATGTGGTCAGCTGCAGATCCTCGTGTCTAATGGCTCTTAGGGTTCCAGCAGCATTCTGAGGAACTGGTTGTATTTATGTAGAGACTTATGTTTCCATTTGTGTTTAAACCCATACTTGGTTCCTCTTGTCACTCTCCAGAAAGGGCGGGATGGTTCCCAGACCCCTCCTGCATCTTTCTCCCAGTTTTCCCCCCATGAACGTCATGGAGATGGCGAGGGTCCCCTAGACCTCGGTGCGGCCCCGACCCTGCCTGGCAACCACCCGTCCCACAGCAGGGCCCAGTCCTGGCCCTTCCTCTCTGCCCGCCCAGCAATGGCTGTGGTATGGGTGTGGGTGTGTTTGCACGCCCACACCCATCCACGCACTTCACTGGGGCCTATGTGACACCACATGGGACGACTGTCCTCCCAGACACCCCAACCTGGAGGTTTACATTGCTTTGGGCTAGCGGTTGGGTAAGACTTGGTTTAGCTTCAGTATTTCCTTGTTTAAGGGCGTTTATTGTTGATTCTGGTTCTGGTTAACAAAACTAGGATTACACTGAAGTTTCCAGAATTATTTTTTGGGTAGCATCTATAAAATAATTATTTGATGAAAAAAAATCATGCTTTGCTTTTGTAAGATTTTGTACATTTCTCTTGATTGTGTCTTAACGAGACCTATTTTCCATCCTTGGTTTTTAATAGTCGCATTACGTCTGGCTCTCTGCTTGCGTTTTAACTCCTTCCCTCCGGCTCACAGGAGGCTTTCACTTGGTGCTGGCGTCCTTTCCTCGTGAGAGGACCCTGGCATGGGTCCCTTGGCTTCCTCTCACTCCCTCATGCCAGTCCCGCACAACACAGTGTGTCTTCCTGGTTGCCCAGGACTAGTACTGGACTAGGACGCGTCTTCATTTCTTCCTTGGGCCAGCTCTTTAGGCCAGAGCTTGTTTTTCATTCTCGAGTGACTCAGTTTCTCTTTTCTTAAACACATGTATGACTAATTTCCAGCTGTGTGGTGGTATGAGTCTGCAGTGTGGAGCCCCTGCCCCGTGCCCGATGGCCCCAGCACTGGCACGTGTGCCATGGAGCACTGTTTGTGACCCCAGGCTGGCAGGGAGAAGCGGCTGGCACAGTCTCTCCTTGGAGAACATCTTCAGCTCAGGGAGCTGTGCGTTTTGCACAGTGAACTGCTGCTTGGGATTTTTCCTTTGTTTTTGTCACTGTGTGTGTGTGTGTGTGTGTGTGTGTGTGTATGTGTGTGTGTATGTGTGTTGTACTAGGGATTGAACCCAGGGCCTTCCCACTGAGCTGCATCCCAGCCCTTTTGACTTTGAGGCAAAGTCTCCTTACGTTGCTGCGGCAGGATTCAAACTCATGATCCTCCCAGAGTGCTGGAATTATAGTTGAGTGCCAGTTTACTCCAGTATTTTTAAAATAATAATCTCACAGGTGTTTGTAAATATTTGCAAATGCCAATTTTTCATAACTAGTCATTAATCTTTCCTTACTGCAAATAGTCTTAAGCATTCTTTTTACCCAGTTTTCAAGGCCCCTTGTTCCTGCAGGTTAGAGCAAAGTCTCTAACAAGGAGAGGAAGTCTCAGATTCTGCTGCAGGTCCAACAGTTCACGTGTGTTTTTCATGTAAACTTTATGTGGAAGTGTGCCCCTTGCCTGGTACCTTCAGGCGCCCACGTTCTGGAGAAGACAGGCCACGTGCTATTTGTGACCAGTCATCGGTCATCACGGGCCAGCCTTCCGCCATGCACATTGGTCTTTATTTGCCTTGAACGGTACTTTGCTACCACTACCTTTATTTTGTCCACATTTGTGCTCACTTCTGATATCCTTGCCGTTCTGTCTCTGTCTCTCCTTTGTGTAATTCCTTTTAATAGGCTTTCTATTTCAGTTTGACTTGGGCATTTTCTTGTTGTCGTTATTTTTGAGTAGCATCTTGAATAGGAGGTAATGGACCGCTGACATTTACTGCTACATGTTGGATCTTCTGTTAAAAATTATTTCTGTTTCATTTGTAGTCTGTTTTCCCTTTGGTGTTTGAACTATTAGCTTTGTTTTATGGCATTCAGCATTTAGAATGCAAATATTTGGTTGTTAGGTCTACATGTGACTATTTTAGTATATTGAGGGGATTACTCACATTTTTTCCCTTTTTTTTTTTTTTTTTTGGTGATGCTGGGGATTGAACCCAGGACCTGTGCAGGTAAGGCAATCATTCAACCCAAGTTTTCTTAGTAGAAAGGGGATTTCAGCTTTTATAGTAGGTGTAGGCTTTTTGGTAGATCCCATAGTGACTTATTTTGAGATCTAAAAGCTCTCTTTCCTGTTGGTACGCCTCTGGGACACCTTATAGCCATCCTCTCGGGAACCGGTTTGGACACATGGGACATCTTGACTTCCCTGGCCCCCTCTCCCCATGGTCCCATCTGTCTATGTGACTTCTTTTTAATTTCACTTTTTAGATGAACTTTTCTTGTTCAGCTCCTGATTGTCGCACTGTCTCGTGTTACTGGTTCCAAATCACAAATTTCTGTCCCTGAGTTCTGCTCTGGGAAGAGCACGAGTCACATTCTTACCAATGAGATTTGTAACCACTGATTTATATCAGTGTTGTTTGTGCCCCTGGGCTTTCCTCGCCCAGGGGGCAGCTTGGAGAGGAAGGGCAGGGTCTGCTCTCTGAGGGGCTCCCACACCTGGGTGCTATGGCCGTGGCGGAGAGGACCACGAGGGGCCTGTGCTGGGCAGCGAAACTGCTGACCTCACGGAGCCCTGAGTGAGAGTGACAGGGCAAGGGGCAGAGCCCGTGTCCCTCAGGGTGCACGGACTTGACCAGTGACCAGAGACCTCTGCAGGGCCCTGCTTGGAAACAGCGGCAAGAGGCCCTGGGAGTGGCTTGTGTGTGAGCAAGCAAGCTGCAGGTTTTCTAGCTTTCTTTTCCTTTTCTGTTTTCTATGAGGTTGGACCCAGGACTGTCACACAGAGCTGCATCCTCAGCCTTTTTTTAACTTTTTCTTTTGAGATAGGACCTCGCTAGGTTGTGCAAACTGGGTGCAAACAGCCTCCTGTCTCAGCCTCCCAGAGTGCTGGGACCTTGGCTATTCCCCAGTGCTCTGTGCTGAGTGGTTCTCTTCTTGGGAGGCCAGGCACAGAGTCGCTCAGGTGGGGACAGGCCTGGGGGGCTGTGGTCCCAAGCGGGGTGGACTCAGGACTGGGTAGACAGTGTCCCATGCTGTCCCCACATGCTGCTTAGGGCCTAGGTCTGATGACAGTCCTTGAGCTTGGGGGCATCTGCAGGGACAGGGCCCATCAGGGACCTCAGAGTGGCACGGGCAGCCCTGACGCTGCCCCTGCTCTTGAACCCAGACCCCACCCTGGCCAGTTGCAGGTGGTTCATTGCAAGGTGTTAGCACGTGGTGGCACCATGTGGTCGGGCGTTGGTCAGCAAAGTGGGATCACAGCAGAGACTGCAGGACACTCCGCGGGCACTGAGGGTGACAAGTCTCATTGGAGGAGAGAGCCTGGTGCGGAAGTCAGTGGAGGAGAGAGGTGGTCGCTGTCTCCAGCGGCATCATTTAATTCCTTACCGGATTCTTACCGGATCCATGACTTCTCTAGCAGGCCCTCCTGGTGCCCCTCCTCCCGAGGGAGGGTGAGGCCTGCAGCGTAGCCCGAGTCCCCAGGGTGCAGTTCCCCCGCCCCTGGGAATGCCGCCTGCAGCCCTCCAGGTCTCAGAATCCTGGGAGCAACGCCCAGCGGACTTTGCTGCAGAAGCATCTCTTGGTGCGACATTTCTCAAGTTTATGACAATGGGAGAGCTGTAACTCAACGGGCACGAATTGCCCTGCGTGTGGAAAACTAAACATAACAGCTGAACAGAGCCGCGTTCAAGTTCGGCTGCTGGACGGGGCAGTGTAAATATTGACATTGTGAAGCAAAATGTTGACTTTAGTATCCGCCGACTTTTGACTTTGCGTGAACTGTTTTCCTGAACTGCAGTCTAATACAGAACTACAAACTTCATAAAGAAGATTATTGAAATTTTTATAAGGTCAGTGAAGAGCAGCAGCCATCATACCTTTTTTATAATGTATGTAAGTTTAACTTCAGTATTAAAAGGATATGGTAAACCAATATAGCAAGGCAGAATCGTCACTAAGTCCCTTTGGTCAAGGGAGGAAAGTCGGGGGCTGCACGCTTTGTTAGTCATTCTGCAACTGCTTGGGAGGAAGCCTCCTCGCTGTGGAAACAGCTGCCATGCCATGCACGGGTCTGCTAGTTTGTGAAGCCCTCTCTCCGTCCTGTGAGCATGGTGCGTGTGCGTCCCACCCATTCATGTGTGTCCTTTGCAGAAATGTTTGTTCAGGTCCCTTGCCAGTTTTCGAATTGGTTTGTGGATGACTTCGGTGTTGAGTTGTTAGAGTTCTTTATGTATTTTGGCTATTAATTCCTTACCGGATCAAGGGTTTTCCAATATTTAGTCCCACTCCATGAACCGTTCTTTCAGCCTCTTGATCGTGTCCTTGGATCCATGTCGTAGTTGCTTTCCTGTCATCACTGGGACACAGATACTTGACACCTGCCACCGAAGGAGGAACGGCTTACATGGGTCCCAGTTGCAGTCCATAGTCGACTGCAGACAGAAGCAAGGTGGCAGAGGGGTGTGGAGGAGGGGAAGGTGTTCAACCCAGGGCGGCCAGGACCGGAGAGAGATACAGCCCGGTGCCCGCCCCCACCCAACCCGTACCTGACAGCACGTTAGCGGGTTAATTTCAGTGAGGAAGGTGCCCCATGATCCAGTTCCTTTGCAAGCACAGAGACTTCAGGGGACATTTTCCATCTAAAACCATCACAGTGCCCCAAAGTTTTGAATTTTGGCATAGTGTCATTTATATTTTTGTTGTCTCTACCATAGGTGTCCTGTCCTAAAAATTATTGTCAGTTCCATTGTCAGGAGGCGTCTCATTATTTTAGCTCTTACTCATAGGTGGTTCATCCATGTTAATTTGGTTGCCAGGCAAAGGTAGGATCAACTTGATTATTTTACCTGCTGTTACTCGGTTTTCCTGGAGCCTCACATTTGCAGGAAGACTGTCCTTTCCCCAGTGCATAGTCCTTGTGCACTGGGTGAAAAGCTTTTGATTGCCACAAGGATTTCTACCTGTGCCTTCTCTTTGATTTTACATCCTCTCTCTGTCCTGCGCCTTGCAGCCGGTTTGGAGCAGTGAGTCCTCTGATGTTGTTTTCATGATTGACTTTTTAGGATCTCTTGAGAATCCATATATGTTTCAGAATATTTTTCTATTCCTGTGAAAAATGCCAGTGGGATTCTACTAAGAGATTGCATTGACTTTGTAGATAGATCCTTTTAGCAGAATTAAGTCTTCCAACCCACAAACATGGGGCATGTTTTTATTTATGTCATCTTTATATTCTTTTAGCAGCATTTTATTAGTTGTCAGCATACCTCTTGGATTAAATTTGGTTCTACATATTTTACTCTTCCTGATGCTTTTGTAAATGGAATTGTTTTATTAGTTACTCACTGGATTGCTCTTAATCTGTACACCCAACTGGCTTTGTGTGTGTGTTGCTTTTTGTGTCCTATACCTTTGCCAAATTTATCAGCTCCAATAGTTTTTTTAGTGTGGACCCTAGGATTTTCTGTGTATAAGATTTCCACTGTGGACAGAGCCAGTTTTCTAGTTTGGGTGCATTTTACTTCTTTTTCTTGTCTAATTGCTTTGCTTTTGAATGTCCCAGGATTTGGAAAGAAACTGATGTTCATGTCTGCAGCTTCCGAACCACTGGTGGTGAGGCTGTCAGGGTGGAGACAAGGGCGTCAGGGTGGAGACAAGGGCGTCAGGGTGGCCCCTGGGGACCCAAGCCTCCGGTCTGGGGGCGGGGGTGGGAAAGGGAGTGAGCTGGCCTCCTGCCCCAGCTGTCACCTGCCCGTCACGGGTGGAGTCCTTCACATAGTCCGCTCCCTCTTTCCCTGACAGCCCAGCCACGTCCTCTCCTTCAGTTCCTCTAGCTATCCTGTAGGAGCTTGATGAGCAAGCCTCAGTTTACCCTTGTCAGTGCTTCCCACCGTCGGGGCACCAGTGCCGCCTGTGCCCTGGCCTCCCTCCTGCCCACTGGAGGAGTCCTCACTCTTGACACCTTGCGCGTGCTGGGGCCTTCCTTAAGAGTCGTGCGCTTGCTTGAATGCACTCCTCTGTTCGAGTCTACAAAGTCTCTTCTTAGGGACAGAGATGAGGGTCTGCCCACTGGGTCCTGGCTGCAGCGAGGCATCTCTCTGGTCTCCCGGGGGAGCCAGCAGTCAGGGAACAGCTGGAGTGGAGGCGCTGTGTTCCTGGCTGGCACCCCCTGAGCCACAGAGCAACCATCAGCAGCCTGCCAGACAGGAGCTTCAGTCCCCTCTGCCAGCCGTCTCTAGGAAAGGCGTCCCCTCTGCCGCCCGCAGAAGGGTCTCCGAGTTCTTGGGGACTGGGGTGGACGGAAGCCGTGGGCCGCATCCTAGGGACACTTAGCTCTGGATCCTTGCCCCCACGTGGCCAGGCCCAGTGAGTTCCGAGGACGAGTCTGGGAGGCTTCCTGACAGCCCTCCGGGGGCTCTGCCGCCATGCAGGTAGGGATCCTGCCGTGGGAGGGTCGCCTGCTGAAGTCTCCTCTCCCTTTGCCCTGTGCACTGGGTCAGGGCTGGCGTCCATCCTGCCGGCCGGGGCTGTCCTGCTGTGCCCAAGGCTGTGGCCGATGGGGCCCGGATACCACGAGGCTCTCGCTGTCATCTGTCACACTCTGACAGAGTTCCTCGGTGGCTTCTGAAGGCAACTGTGTTGCTCTCGTAAAAGCCCAGCAGCGAGACTTGGCGGCGTTCATCCCAAGTTCCTGGAAAATCAGAAGACAGTTCCAGAATTTCTGAGAAAACAGCATGATTTACAGTAGGCTCCATTCTTGAGCAATCTGCAATTATAGCAATTAGAGAAATCTCCAGAGTTTTTATAGAGAAAAATTCTTCTCAAAATCTTGAGTGCACAATCATTTTCTAAGTCCAGCAGTGTTTCCTTGGATCGCGTACGTGGCTCAGTCACGGAGTTACTGAGACGTGATTTTTTGCTTTGCTTTGCTTTGTTTTGTTTTGTTTTGTTTTTCCAAGGCAGGGTCTTGCTCTGTAGCTCAGACTGGCCTTGAACTTGGGCTGGCCTTCCGAGGGCCAGTGTCACAGGCCTGGCCCATCCACCTGTATTTTTTAGCAGCTGCTAACACACCCGCATGATTTTGTGTGCGTGTTCCTTCTGCTTTCTGCTTTCGCCATGGGGGCCAAGGTCTGGCAGGTAGAGGAGAACTCGGTTCCCAGGTGGGACTTGGGCTGGCCCTTTCTAGCCTGGCACTTCCTAGTTCTGCTATCTCAGGGATCCTGCAATTTGCCTGTACCTCAGTTTCCCCCGGTAGGAAAAGGGTTCATGCTGTTGCGGTTGTTATGGAGCTAACAGGAAATGCATGAAATTACCCTCTGCATGGGTGCCCATGGTTTGGAATTTCATTCCTATGTGTCGTCTGTGTCCAGCTTGGGGTCCAGCAGACAGACATCAGTGGGGGCGGGTAACATGGAGCTATTAGAAGAGGAGAAATTCGGGAACTACGGAGGACGGAGGGGTGGACATGTGCCCCACACAGACATCCTGAACATGTGGACCTGCGGTGCACAGGGGAGGTGGCCCCAGCGGGACCAGGTTGTCCGGCTGGAGAGGCGCAAGATACAGGGGCCCAGGGCAGGAGGCAAGAGCCTGCTGTGTGGTAGCAGTGGCCTCGGGTGCTGTTTCCATGGCCTGTACTCACTGTCCAGCTGCACCCCTAGAAAGCCAGCACTCTGGGAGGCCAAGGCAGGGGGAGCAGAAGTTCCAGCTTAACCTCAGTAAGGTAGGGACTTAGCAAGACCCTGTCTCCAATGAAAAAACAAAGTGAAGGGTCGGGCACATGGCTCAGCGTGAAGGTGCTGGGTTCAGTCCCTGCAGTGCACCGCGCCCCCAAGTCTAAACATGCCTATAAATCACAGCAGCATTTCCCCCATCAGAAGACAGAAGGGGTTCTTCAGACACTGTCGTGGGGAGTATCCAATGTGCCGTGCAAATTTTACCTATGAGAATATTTTTGTTACTGACTTTGTGAAAGGAAGTCTTTCCATATTCCCCTGCTGATCTCTGAGTTGGCCACAGCCACGGCCTTATTAGATATGAGGCGTCCCAGCCACTCACCGCCATCTTCTCCCCAGATTGGTGGCCACGTCCATCTGGGCACTGGACGTCCCCTCTGGCTCCAGGGTACCGAGGTGCGGGTTTCGGTTCCGTCTTGGTGCTGTGCCACTGAATCTTCCTGCTGAGCACAGCGCTGGCACCCCAGCCTCCTTGGTTTTGCCCATGACATTTCTTCGGAGCTCAGTCCTCCTTGTGGTCTTCAGCCCTTAATGGGAAGGGTCAGCTGGCCCCACGCTGGAACACAGCGCCCAGGGCACGCCCTGTGTGTGGACAGGGCCAGCCCAGCCCGAGTCCCTGGCCTGCTCCCTGCTTGCCGGTCCCACGGTGCTGTGGATTCTCCTGGGGCCTGAATTCTGCCACCACTTGTCCTGCGTGCCAGGTTCACAGCCTTGGTTTGGGGTCTGTTGCCGTGCTGTGTCCCTTGTTCGGTGACTTTCTTCTCGTAGTTGGGGGTGATTCTGTGGCTTTTCCTCCTTCATGTCCTCAGCATTCAGCAGAAGGGCACTGCTGTGCTGAGCTCCATTTGCAAAAACGTTCTGGGCGGCGGCAGCTGCGGCTTCCAAGGCTTAGTGCGGAGGTGGAAGGAAACCTCCCTGGCTTTCCTTTTACACCACTATCCCAGGGTGGGTGGAGCCTGTTTTTACAGAGCAGAGATTGGCAGCCGCAGCACTGCAGACCCGAGCGCGAGGTCCCGCAGGTGCTCGCACACGCACACACACAGGCTCACACTCACGCACATGCAGTTGGCACCGCTGCTCCGCTTCCTGGCCAGAGGCGCTTGGTTGGGGTTCTCCATCCATTTCCTGTTTGTAGCGTCATCAGGAGGAGAGTGGGGTCACTTGTGTGAAGCCCTGGGCTGTGCACTTAGCAAACGAAAGACCTCATTACCTGAGAGCCCCTGTTTTGAGGGGCATTAGAGCATGTGCTAGCCATCTGATTTTTTTTTTTAAGCAGTGTAGAATTATTTTTTTTGAGACTTAAAAGTGATTTTTAAGATCTCTATATAAAATCAAGATTCCAATCTTTTCAAGTCTTTGAAATCTCGGTGGAATATTCATTTGAAAAGATAAATGGGTTTGTAATCGCAGCACCCTGGGAAGCTGAGACAGGAGGATCACAAATTCAAGCCCAACCAAAGGGCCAAGGATGTAGCTTGGTGCAAAGTCCCTGGGCTCAGTCCCCAGTAATGCAAGCAAAGAAATAAGAAAGAAAATGAAAGGGGGGTCAGGGATTTAGCTCAGCGGCATGGTGTCTGCCTGGCAAGTTCGAGGTCATGAGCTGGGTCCCCGTTATGGAAAAGTAAAAACAAAGGTTGTTTAGATCCCTCTCCCCCGGTGTGGGGGAGCAGCTGATGTGTGTAGGGGTTCTGGGTTCTGGGGGCACATGGCCTGTCCATGGGTGGCAGGGACGCATGTCAGGAGTCCCCGGAGACGACTTAGTCCTAAGAGCGTGTCACTCCCTGAGACGGCACAGGTGATGACAGGGTCCCTCTGGGGCGCAGGGCCCGAGCTGAGGTGCGGCTTGACGGAAACCAGCAGCCTGCGTGGGTGGACAGGGACGGCGCCCGCCCCGGCCCTGTCTCTCTGTCACTTGGGACAGTGCCGTCCCATTGCTTCTTCCTGTCCCCTGGCCTGGCCTGCTGTGCCTGCCCTGTGGGAGGGCCAGCTGCCTGTGGCCATGGGCGCACTGTGTCTCTCGTGGGCTGCCTGAGGGATGGATCTCCAATGAATGCCCTGCACTGCTCCGCAGTCATCCCAGGGCAGTGTCCCCTCTCTGCCTGCGGCACCAGGTCCCACTGCCCCAACTCTTGTCTCCTGAGGGAGCTGCTGTGGGTACCAGTGGAGCCTGCAGGAGGCCACGGTGCTGGCCAGCCCTGTGGTCCCCTGCTCACTGCCCAGTATGGTTGTGAGGTGGGCACAGGAGGGGCCGGGGTGGTGCAAACACAGGGCTGGCCTGATGGGGGTGGCCCTTCGCCTCCCTGAGCCCTGCCCCCCCAGCTCACTGTGCCTGCGTGGCAGTGCTGCCCGCTGCACTGGGCTGCACCAGCCCCCCAGGGTGGGGCCCCCTCCAAGGTGTGGTCCGGGAAGGCGGTCTTGGTGGATGGAGGAGAGGTGGTGTTGAATCCACGCTCGCTCAGTGCCTCCCCATCAGCTTCTCCTCTGTAGGGCTGAGCTGGCGTACCGACGCCTTCCTCCTTTCCCCTTCACTGCCTTCCTGGCCTTGCAGAAGAGATGTTTCACTTTTGTCCTAGCGTAGCATCTTCTACTTCGGCCGTCTTTGATATTTCTAGATCTGCCCCTCTTGCTTCATTTCTCCTATCGTGGGGGTCATATTTTCTTTCCATGCCTCATAATTTTCATTTGGATGCCAGGCATTGTGAGTTTTACATAGCGGGACACTGGCTTTTTTGTGGGGTAGGTACTTCTTTCAGTAATCTTGGGCTTTAACAGATGGGGCATAATGGTGCATGCCTGTAATCTTAGCATTCTGGAGGCTAGGGCAGGAGGACACCATGAGTTCGAGGCCAGTCTGGACTATATAGTGAGTTCAAAGCCAGCCTGAACTACACAGTGAGACCCTGTCCCAAAAATAGTAGTAATTTTGGGCTTTATTCTGGGCAGAGTTAAGTTTCTTGGAAACAGGCTGATTCCGTTGAGGCTTGCTTGTAATTAAGCTTTGTTACCCGGGTTGGAAATCACCTTTAGTCTGGGACAGATGTGCTGCCACTGTTGAACAAGACCCTTCCAGCAGCTGCTCAGTGAATCACGAGGCAAAACCCATTGCATGTGGGGAGGTAGGAACCGGTGCCTTTGTACCTTGGTACTTGTTACATCACACCAGCAGTGTGATGAATAGCAAGCAGTTCTGGCTACTGTGGGGAGCGCATCCTAAGGTGGGCAGATGACAACACCAGGACACAATTTTCCCATCTGAATGTGTTGAGTACCAGGTTGGGTGAGTTTCGAGGCAGTCATGTACCAAGATTTGAGGCACTGCCCCGATTTCCCGCCGGAGCTCTGGGTGTGGTTCTGCCTTCCTCTTTCTGGTGGTTCTTTCCCTGACTCTGGTGATTTCTTTGCGTGCATGCACAGCCAGCACTCGGCTAGCTCTCTGCAGATCTCCTGAGCATGGCTGTTGGAGCATCCGCCTCTCCACCTCGGCCTTCACAGAGCTAAGTTCTGTGCCCCTGGGCAGCCCCCGGCCTGCTTGGACGCCCCTCCCTGTTCTCCCCAGACCTGCATAGGTGCTGGTGTGGCTCACCTCATTGTGTCCTCTCTGCAGCAGGCACCGGCCAGTCCTGCCTGTGGTCAGGGAGTAAAACCATTTCAATATCTGTACTCGTGGTCTGCGAGGGTGGTCATGGCAGCCCCCTCCGTCATGCGGGTGCTGGGAGATCATGAACTGGGTACCAGGTGCTGCTTCCTGACAGGTAGCAGCCTGGCCTCAGGCCCATGGGTGTGGACGGCTGTTAGGCCTCTGCTGGAGGGGAGGTTCCTCAAGGCTGAGTGGAGTGGGCGGCGGAGGAGGGTGCAGAGGTGCAGAGGAATTGATGGAGGGGGCGGGTGGAGTGGAGGTGAGGGTGAGCTGGAGGGGAACGGAAGGGACTCAGAAGTGTGGGTTGAGGCAGGAGATGAGGAAGGTAGGGTTGTAGTCACAGTGGAGGTGAGGGAGGTAACTGGCTTGGGAGGAGGTGGAGATGGTGGAGGAGGACTTGGTGGTGCAGGTAGGCCAAGTGGAGGTGACGTGAAGGCTGTGGAGGTGC
Organism: Dolichotis patagonum; assembly: GCA_004027295.1. Classification (NCBI taxonomy): domain Eukaryota; kingdom Metazoa; phylum Chordata; class Mammalia; order Rodentia; family Caviidae; genus Dolichotis; species Dolichotis patagonum. Next base: position 2,990 of record PVJX010007363.1, on the reverse strand, counting down.
CAAGTGATGGAAGAGGTGGAGGAGGCGATGGTGGAGGTGATGGGGTGGACATCAAAGTGATGAGATGGTGGGGCACTGGAGGAGAAGTGGAGGGCAGGCTGGGGTAGGTGGCAGCAGAGGTGACAGGGAGCTGTGAAGCAGGGGCTGCTGCAGCAGGCCCAGCCTCCTGCACCCCTGCCCCAGGGCTCCCGGAGCCTGAGCCACCAAGGTCGCGCTGCTCACCTGCAGCGCGGAGCTGCCGCCCTCACCTTTCCACCGGGCGCTCTGTCTCCCTGGAATGGGAAACCAGAGAAACCCGGCCACACACCGACTGGGTGGAGGCGGCTTATTTTGGGAAAACTATTTGTCAAGATTGACAGGCCCGGGCGAGGCTGCTCTGAGGGTGATGGAAGTGCTCTAAAATTAGACCCAGGCGAATGCAGGCAGGCTCTGTGGCTGTCCCCACACTCACCGGTCGGTCGCACACTTCCCTCAGGTGACAGGTGTGTGACAGGACCCCTCAGGCGGGCTGCAGTGGGGAAGCCCCTTCCCCCGAATAACGGACGGGCCCCTGCTCCCCCAGTCAGGGGTGCTGCTGTGTGGAGCTCGGGACAGCTGCCTCAGAGAGCCTGGATGCAGGAAAAGTAGGGAAAACTTGGAGGCTTCACCTGGTAGGATTTTCGCTTCTGAACTAGTCGTCCTCGAGGTTCTGGAGAAAAGTTCTTCGCCTGTGATCACAGAAGCTCCAGGTGCTTCTGTGTCTGGCTCACAAACCCCAATGAATATAACCATGGGTAATTAGTGCAGCAACACAGGTGCCGTCGCTCGGGGCAGAGAGTAACCCACAGCAGCTCCACTGCCCCCCCCCCCGAGGGCCGTCCGCACTTCTGAAGGAGCCGGCTGCCCTGAGGGACGAAACTGACCACACAGAGCCACAGGCGCTGTGTCCCCACAGCTCAGCAGTCCAGAGCCTGCTCCCTGGTCTCCTTGAGGACCCACACCCAGGGATTCGAGCAGTGATGCGTGGGCCAGGTGCCCTTGTGCTTTGCCCCAGCTGCGTGTAGGGTGAGGGCAGGACGTGGCCCAGGACAGGTTGGAAGAGGAAGGAGGGGGACTGTGTGGCACCAGCAGCCTCGGGCATCGGCCTCACAGTGCAGACTCTGCCGTTGCCCTATGAATGTTTTGGCCCCGTGAGTCACTGCCTGCAGCTGCCGGGTGGGGCAGGCACAGGTCTCTCCCTCACTACCCGCAGGAGCGAATCAGGGGTGGGTGGGAACACACACACCCCCCCGCCTGCCCTGGAAGCAGCGACCTAGGACCAAGCAGTCTCCCCACTTACTTGGCCTGGGTTTCCTGTTCAAATTGTGGCAGCCAGGAAGCAGGCAGAGTCAGGATGAGCGGGATGGTCTCCCGTGCAGCAGCCACCACGGCCGAGTCCTCCAGCGTGGCCCTGCCCTGGCGAGCCGCTGCCAGCCATGGGCTTCTGGGTGGCAGATCATCCCTTGCTCTGGCCGTGTTGGTCATTGCTGCATTGGGGGCCAGCTCGGTACCCAGGTCTCGGGGTGGGGGGGTTGCTTCCTGTGGAAACTGAAACCATAGCAACACGCACTCATGAGCGCGGTATGAAGGTTGGGTCTCCTTGAAGAACTGGTTCCCTGGGTCTTCTTGGTGACCCGAGCCACAGACACCCTCTGAGCTGCTGGGTCTGCTTCGGCGAGTGTGCGCGGGACCACGGAGCTGCAGGAAGGGCTGGCGTTAAGTCGTGATCGAGTCCTGTGACTCAGACTGGGACTGTGGGGACCCTTTCACCTTTCCCAGGAGGGGCCGGACCTGCAAGTGAGGGTTCTGATCTAAACTCGACCTTTACAGAAGGATCCTCCTGCCCTTGCCAGCACCCACTTCCTGCATGCCAGGCTTTGGTGGTACTAACCACGGGGCCGCACTGCCCTCCCCAGAAGCCTCCCACAGCCTAGAGCAAGTGACCGTCAGGGGGAGCCAGGCCAGTGCAGAGATGAGCCTGTTAGTCCTGGCTGGGAATTGATCTCCTAGCTCTTGGTGAGGTGCCCCTTCTGCCTCCGAATGCTAGATGGATGTTTGTACCTGGCCCTCCATGCTACAGGAATTCTTTTTCTTTGTTTTTTCTCCTTTAGTGCTTGGGTTGAACATAGGGTCTTTACACATAGCTACATCCCCGCCCTTTGTTTATTTTTTATTTTGAGACAGGGTCTCGCTGAGCCACTAAGTTGCCCCGACTGAGCTGCAACTTGCCACCCTCCTGCCTCAGCCTCCCCGAGTGCTGAGATTATCACCTATGCTACCACGTCCACCTAAGAATTACGTTTTAATGCCACGGTCACTGGTGAGTTTTCTCTAATGCCTCTTGTGTTTTGGCTTTATTTTCCCAATACCATCATATTTCAGATTGCAGGTTGAGGATCCCTAATCCCAAAATTTAAAAATTTCAAATGCTTCAAAATTTGGTACCTTTCAAGCCCCAGTATGTGGCCACAAGTGGAAAATTTCACACCGTGAAACTTTGGAGCACAGAATTATTAAAAATTTTGCCATCAGGCTATGCGGGTAAACTATATGTGAGACCTAGCTAAATTTCACGTTTAGATCTGGGGCTCATGCCTAAGATACCTCACTGTGTTTCTGCACATATTCCAAAATCCGAAGAAAAAATAAAAAACAAAGTTGAAGCATTTGTGGTCCCAAGCATTTTGGGTATGGGATGCTGAACCTGTATTAAATCTTTCTTGGCTTCTCAAGGGTACAGATTCTTATCCTACACTTCTGTCTGCCAAGTTTTAAAAAGTACACGTCTTCTTTTTGACCTGTGGAACTCTGTGTGTGTGTGTGTGTGTGGTTGTGTTTGTGGTTATGTGTGTGTGGTTGTGTGTGTGTGTGTGTGGTTGTGTGTGTGTGGTTGTGTGTGTGTGGTTGTGTTTGTGTGTGGTTGTATGTGTGTGTGGTTGTGTGTGTGGTTGTGTGTGTGGTTGTATGTGTGT
>PVJX010007362.1:0-71478 GCA_004027295.1 Dolichotis patagonum | reverse complement strand
TAATTTGGCTAATGATATACTCAACAAGATAATTTGTAACATTATTTGCTACTTTATCTTTTAAAAACAAGATTTTTTTTTCTTTTTTAGAAGCTATAGGGAATCAAATCCAGCATCTCACACATGCCAGGCAAATGCTCTACTTCTGGGTTATGCTTCTGCCCTAAAAATATCCGTTTTCTGTGTTTTATAATATAAGCGATATTGTTAGAACAATGGCAAATATACATAATTCATGAGCAAGTAAATACATACCATTAGGGGATGATTGTTTAACAATTTTACTGAGTGGGGTTTCAATTACACAATTTTGGAGCTTAAGCTTTAGGTAATGAGAAATTGCAGTGAATGCATGGAGTGCTTGTAGATTGCTGATTGCCCTCTGGGCGTCCTGCAAGTGTTTTCCGTGCTTTACCAGCAGTCATCTGATGATTATGAGTTTGCCGCAGCCTGCCTGCTCTGCACATGATGGGGACCCCACTGTGGCCTGAAGACAGGAGTGGGAATTCCTTAGTACAATGTCCTCTCCTCTGAGAGGGCTGAGCCACTGTGGGCAGGATCTTCATAGTGACTAAGTTATGCAGCTTCTGAAGACTCAGGAACAGGCAGGGCTCAGGTGCATCTCGGTAGACCTGGAGGGCTGACCAGCTCCTGAATGTGGGCAGAGTGGTGCTTCTGTTCACCTATGGGCAGTAACCCAGGCAGTGTCCTTGGCAAAAGTGGCCAGAGGTAGGACTTGGAATTTGCCTGTTGTCATCGTAGTCTTAACAGTGTCCCTTCTGGTGGTTTCCCAGCCTGTCTGTTAATTCTGGCTTCCCAGAGAAAACATCTACCCTCAAAAAGGATGAAGCTTCTAAATTTTGACAGAGTTTTTATTTAGCATGTTGCTACTCCGGTTGGTTGTAGTCCAAATTCTCTTTATTCTTTCACCCTGCAAAATCTCTTTCTTTTTCTTTCTTTCTTTCTTTCTTTCTTTCTTTCTTTCTTTCTTTCTTTCTTTCTTCTTTCTTCTTTCCTTTTCTTCTTTTCTTTTTTCTTTCCTTTTCTTTCCTCCTTTCCTTTCCTTTCCTTTCCTTTCCTTTCTTTCCTATCACATATGTAGTTATCAGTGAGATCCAGGGCAGCATAACTGGTATGCTGTGAATCTTGTGTGTCTTCCCACCAAGGTAAGAAAGGCTGTTGGAGACAGTGACCAACCTTCACAGGGGAGTCGGATGGCTAGAAGAAAGATACTTTCAGCCTTTTCTTTGTTTTCCTTTTTCCTTTTTTTTTTTTTTTTTCCAGCACTGGGTCTTTGCAAAGAACTACATCCCACCCTTTTAAAATTTGAAACAGAGTGTTCCTAAATTGCTAAGGTGCCCAGGCTGGGCTTGGCCTTGCGATCCTCCTCCTTCAGCTCTCAGAATGCTGGGTTTATGGCATGAGCCATCTGCCTGGCTAACCTTTTCTTTTGAGTTAATACCAAATCTCAGCCAAAGACTGAATCAAGTGGCTTATAAAGTGAAAATAAAATGATAAGGTTAAGTAAGATGCATTTTATAAGAAAAACATGATTTAAAATCCTAATATACTTTAAATTTTGCTTCGGACAGGTAGTTCAAGTGAAATCTGCCATTACCTACTGTTCAGCTGTTTGCTGGAGTGCTCTGTGCTATGAGCACACAGTCTGGTACATTTCAGCCTGAACGCTGTGGCCTCCCCAGTCCTTCAGCAACATGTGCCTTCTGGGCCCAGATGGATCTGCTTTGGTGCTCCGGCTGCCAGACCCACTCCAGCGATGCCAGCAGAGGCTGAATAGGTGGTAGGATTCTTGGGAGAAGATGCAGCAGCCAGTTTTAGCAGCTTTCAGCACGACTGGGATGTTCTTGGCTCACCAGTGAGAAAGTCCAAAGTATGGAGCCAGATTCTTATTGGGCTGGGCCTCAGGGCTCAGCAGACTGAGTATTCTTTCTTTTCACTCTGTCTGAACTCTGTTCTCTTCTTTCTTACAAAGCCTTGTTCTTGGAGCTAGTTCAAGTGCATATTATAATTTCAGCTTTCAGTCCTGGAAAAAGAAAGACCTTTTCTCTCCCAGAGCCATATGCTAGTTCTTATGAGGCATTTGGATGGGCTTTGCTGGAGTCATCTGCCCAGTCCAGAACTCATTCCCGTGCTCAGGGAATGGGGAGCTCTGATTGGCCAGGCCAGACTACCTACTTCCCTGCAGCTGAGGGTGCTGGGCAGGTTCTGTTCACACTATAACAGATTTCCCATGGAAAGAGGTCTTGCAGTGAGAAAAGGGCAAAAAGAAGAGCTGTCTATTGGCAACCTCAAATAGGGACTACTTGTGTCATACTTTGTACCAGCCAATAAAACAGGGAAGCCAGATTAACATCAATATAATCAGATACAAGAATCATATATTACCATGAGCCAGGCATTTACTAAACACTTTACACATCCCTGCATTTCATCCTTTCAGCAACCTACAGGGCTTGTGGTATAGGCATTCCATTTTCCAGGGAGAAAATGGAGGCTTGACAGTGAGTGGCTTGTCCAGTGTCATATGCTGGTATTCCTTGTCTTACAGAGACTTGACTCCAGTAGTGCTTTCAGTTTTTACCCAGTCCTCCTGCTTATTAGTAGGACTATGTGGTTTTCTGTGTTCTCTTTACAGCTTAGGTGTGAATTGAGGGAGTCTCAGAGACAGACATTACAATTATTCAAAATTAGCAAACTCCTCTAGTGCTTATCCTTGACACATAGACTTTCTTCCGTTAAAAAATATTTTTTCTTTTTAATTAATGTAATATTTGGACTTATTTATGGGGTGCAGTGTGATATTTTATCATATGCATATAATATAAAATCAGGGTAGTTAGTATTTTCTATCTCCTTATCATTCATATATATATATATTTTTTTTGAGACAGGGTTTCATTTCATATGTCCTTATCATTTCCTTTTCTTTGGAGTCTTTATTTTTTTGTTTGAAAAAGAATAAAACAAAACAGAATAAAGCAAATCAGAACAGAATGATGTGAGCAACACAGGACTTCAAAATGAGAACAGGATTCTCTGGAGTTTTTCAAGCCTTTCTCTTCTAGTCTGTATAACATATACAGTAGGTCATTGTGAACTTTCCTGACTCTCTTTCTTTAGGATAAATTATTCTCCATGTGGCTTTTTGAGTCCTTGGGGGTCAATCATTGCTATAGTTCTGAGGTTCACAACCTGGCCTTACTTTTTCCTACTCCTCTGTATAAAGAGTGCAGAAAACCTCCTTGCTGTCTTCTTACTTCTGTTACTCTAGGCCTACTCTAGGTTCTACTAACCTCATTCTCTCCTTCTCAAAGGATATCTAAGTGGGTAAATGACTTATCCCAGATTGCACAGATGCTTGTGGCAGAGCTAGGACTTGATATTATCTGGTCTACTTTTCCATTTCCCTCTCTTTGCGCACTGTGGTGTGCATCCTATTCCAACAGAAGGTGTAGGTGGTGATTCCATGGCTCATCTGCCTCACGTGCTGTTGGAGAAGGATAAAGTCTTCTGGACTCAAAGTCAAGACAGTTGGATTCTAAGTCTTGGTTAAATACTACCTCATCAGAGACTTTGGGTTAGTTCTTTTACTTATCACAACTCAAGTTGTCCTCCTCACAAAGCTGCAGTAACCAGGTCAACTTCTGTAGCTAAATGTATTACTAAAGGGTGAAATCAGGTGCAGTGCATGGATGGGCTTTGGGAGTTGTACTGTCCTCTATAAATGTTTTGTTGTATTTTAGCATAACTCACTGTATGTCTTCATCAAACCTTTTCTTACGCAGGGGCTGAATGCAGAAACACTTCTTTCTGAATCAGCTTCTGGATACCCTACAGTGGTATCCAGGTAGTATTTCCCCTGGATTTTGGCTATTAATGTTTATTCACTTGTATTCCAAGAGATAATTCCAAAGTGACATGCTGTCTTTCCATAGTCCTGAGGCAGTTACTGAATATTTATTTAGGATAGGCACATGGAATCCATAATGATGGAGCCAATATGTTTAACAGATATTTCCCGACTGTGTGTTTCTTAATTTGGGAATCTATGAGGATTGGTGGAGGTCTGGGCCCTGCTGGGGCTGCTATAACAACTAAATGAGCATAGTTTAATCTGTTTCTGGACAGAAGGGCCTAAAATAAAATTTGTGTTGTGTGGCCTTTGAGTATTTGTGTGCTTTTCAGTTCTGGGAGTACATTTTTAAGGGACATGGGAAAAACCTATTGCCTTCGCTGGACCCCTTGTTTCCTCCGTACTGGCCCCTGTCAGCTCAGGTGTTCACATTATGAAACAAAGCTTTAAATTAGCTCCTTAGATGAGGAGTTCTTCTCAACCTCACTTTTTCCAAATTCAAACCCACATTTTGATCAGGTTTCTCAACGACAAATTCCATTTTCATCACTTTGCTTTCCATGTAAATGACTTGAAACTTTTCAGATGTTTTCATTTGAGGAATTCAAGGCTGGGCTCACTTTATGTTTCCAATATTGTCTTTTGTTTGTCTTGTGAATCCTCAACTCCAGAGGACCAGGTCTACTCTGTGGTCTGCCTGCACTCCTTGTTTCTTTTTGCGTCTTTGTTTATTCCTGTTCCTCTGCTCAGGGTGAGCTTCTAGCTATTCCCCAGTTTTTCCTCCATTGGCTTCTTTAGGTCCTACATATTTTTAAGCATTCAAATTCTTCCTCTTCCCTGAAACCATTCCTAACATTTCAGCTTATGGAGATTTTCCTTCTCTCTGAAATGTTGTGACATATATTGTCTACTGCTCCAGCTGCCCATCAATCTTCTATTTTGTCTAACAGGACTTGTTGAGTCTATTTTGTAAATCCTTAATCTAGGGATGATGTCTCATATTACTTAGTTTCCTCCAAAGCAACTTATTTTTTCAACAAATATTGACTTGTGCTATCCAAGAGTCTTCTGGTTAAAAGCAAGAGAAATGCAGTACAAGACAGCCCCTCTATGACACAGAGAGTGAGGAATCACTGGTGAGATTTGAGAACTCAGACAGTATTCAGTCCTTCCACCTCTTACTTCTCATGTCTTTCTAATGGGAATATGGCTTCTCAAACCCACGATTTACATCTCCTTTGTCAAACATTTGGGAAAGGATATGGATGAATGTGTGTACATTCAGCCAAGTATGCCTGGGTATCTCTCCAGAGTTGTATACCTACTCAGTGGAGGCCCTCTTTGGATTTACTTGGGTTATCCATTCTTCCTTGCTGCTCACTGTGGCTAGGGATATAACATCTTTTTATTTCCCTCTCGTACTGAGGATTAAACCCAGGGCCTTCCCACCGAGCTATATCCTCAGTCTTTTTTAAAATTTTTGTATTTTGAGGAAGGGTTTTACTAAGTAGCTAAGTTTCCCAGGTTGATCTCAAACTTGTGATCCTCCTGCCTGAGTCCTCTAGAGTGCTTGGATTATAGGCATGTGCTGCTATGCCTGATGTGAGGTACTCTTGATGCCCTCTCTCTACAATTGTCTACAACTTGAAGCAGGGCTCTGCTATTCGACAATCTTACCATCATTTGTGGAAATATGTGAACATCAATCTTTTCACAAACATCCTGAGCAGAAGTGAGCCCAGAACTCTGTTTTGAAGGTCAGTTTATATGCTGTCATCTACTTTTTAGTCCTTTATCAGTTGGCTTGAGTTTAATTAAGGGGTCCCATTAGGTCACAAATCTCAATCTCAATGAGTCTCCTGGAAACCCCTCCAGCAGCCCAGTGGGCACTGACACAGAAAGAGCTGAAGGTTGTGGTTCCTTGGTCAACTCAGAATTCACTCCAGTTGCCCTTTCTAGGTGTCTTTGATCTAATCTGCCTGCCCTTCAGAGCTAGCAACCAAGAACACCTTTTCACTTAGCTTATATTCCAGGGAAGAAAAACTCCCCAATGCATACTGAAGGGCAAAGCAGCTATAAGGTCCATAGGGTCACTGTCTTGAAGTACTGTAGACTGAGCTTAAGCAACTGAAATTTACTTTCTTACCATTCTAGAGTCTGAGATCAAGGTGTCAGCCCGGGGGCTTCTTCTGAGGCTTCTCTCTTTGCTTTACACATTTCCACCTTCTCTCTGTCTTCACACTGAATCCCATCTATGTGTATCAGCATCCCAATCTCTTCTTCTTGTAAGGATCCCAATCACAGTGGATTATGGCTCACTCTGATAACCTCATTTTACCTCTTTAAAGACAAGTTCTTCATATATAGTTACATTCTGCAGCACTGGGGGTTAGAACTTCGACATTTGAATTTTAGGGGAACACAATTCAACTCCTAACACTAATCAACAAGTTAAGATATGAAGTTTGATAGAAAATATTATGCGTAAAGAAAAACATTATTACTATAAAAGTAATAAAATATTATTACTATAAAATTGTCATTAACCCCCCTCAACCATCCAACTTGCTTCCAACCACACTTAACCTTTTTTTTAAAATACAGGGTCTAGCCATGTAGTTCAGGCTGGCCTAGAACACTCAGTGGTCTTCTTGTCTCAACTTCCCAAATTCTGGGGTTACAGCTGTGTAGCACCACGCTGTTTAACTTATTACTCTTGTCACTTTCTGAAGCAGTTCTGGAGATTCTCTTTTGTGAGTTTCCTTAGTTCCACTGTTGTGGCTGCCTTGCTGTCATGAATCAATTCAAGATGCTTACAGTTCATGGTGATTTTGACTGTGGAATATCCAGAAGTTACATGGTACCAGATACAGTGAATAGGGTAGGTGAAACACCTTAATGTTTTTAAAATAAGCCTGCTTTTCCATTGGATAGCACCAGCAGTAGCGTTCACAGATTTTTGATTACACCTCATAAGATACTCTTGAAAGAGGATTTCTGGAACTGCTTCAGAAAAAGACAAGGGTTTGAAGTGAAAGGGAGTGTTTTGAGAGGGATTGAAAACAATGCTGTTTTACTGTAATACATGTTTTTTAATTTAGACATTCACTACTGTATTTTTCAGTCACCCCTTGTACTGTGGTGTGTGTGTGTGTGTGTGTATGCATATGTGTGTGTGTGTGTGTGTGTGTGTGTGTGTATGGCTAAAATCATAGGGCAAGAGAGCTAAGCAGGAAGATGTGGATGCCTTAGTTAAAGCTCTGTTTAAGATTAATCTTAATAGTACTGAAACAATGCTAAGCATTGCGTTATGTTCCCTATTCTTATTTTCCAAAGATATCAGGTGTAGGGAGCCATTGAAGCTGGTGATTATCACATCTGTGGAGCTAAAGCAAGGCCAGCCCAGAAAAAAAAACAGAAAGACCAAAACAAGCTATGTAAACAAGTTGTTCCAGCACCAAGAAGACAAGAGGACCAGGCCTGCCAGGCAAACAAGTTGCTAGGCAGAGGCTGAAATTGACATTCTTCTTTGGAGGCTATAAATAAACATGCTGCATTGGTTGAGCAGTTCCTTTCCTCCCATCAGAAGGATAAGGGCTCCACCTGACCCCAGCTTTGTCTTTTCTTTATTTTTCTCATCCTCTCACTGGTCCTTAACCCCAAAAACCTCAGGAGCCACATTGGGTCCTGGCATAAGGCACCAGAACATGGACAGGGTAAGAGATTGAGGGCGATGGGACACTTCTCATGTGTGCGCAACTAGGGGGAGAAGTGCATTGGTATAGGTCAATAGTCATCACTGGAGTGTATCGATATTGGCTTCATCAGGTGTAAAGAGTGGGGCATTAAAACTCCCTTATTCTCTAGGGCCAATTAGAAACAGGCCTGAGAGAAACCCCTTCCCCTGAAAAGGAAACAAAAAGGTATATTGATTAGGTCAGATCTCTAACTATGGGACAAACTTATTCAAAAGAATTATAAATGCGTAAGAAACTATTTGTTGCGTGCTTGATTCTGTTGTAAGCTCAGAAGTTCAAAATGTGCCTTTAAAACCTGTTCTCTTTTTGTAAGGACTTAAGTGATTGCCCCTGTCTGTAAGATTTGTATAATGGCTGTTCAACTTGCAACCTTGTAATTTACCCACTGTGCAATCCCTTCCACCTCCCTGGTTCCTATGGAGACAAACTGATCTTCAAGCTTTATCCCCTCCTCTTGTAGTCTGTAACTTTAAAAACTCTTGCAACCCTCCGACCCAGCGCACACTTCCCTGATCAGCTCCTGGGGCAGTGTTGCAGCTGAGCTCAGCTAATAAAGTGCTTTTCTTTTTATTTTTGGAGTCTGTTGTTTTTGGCCAACACAGATGCCAGTATTTATGCTCCTTCTGTGGATCTGGATTAGACAGGGTCTTAATAACCTTAAGCTTCTTGAGATAATTGCAACGGAACTCCAGGCACTGTTTCAGAATCAAGTCCCTAGCAGGGAAAAGTTGGCAGCATGATCGCCACCCTGATAACTTTAACTGAGCCATTAACTGTCCATTCAGCAAAACCTTCAACTATCTGTCCAAAGTGTAGAGACAGTATCATTGGGCCACTAGATGTAAATTCAAAACTGTTACAAAAGAAAAACTTCCAGCAGGGCCTGTGGTAGCCCTGCCAAAGAGTAGGGGTGTGACAGCTCAGAGGGCTTCTCCCAGATGGCCCTGCCCTGCTTGCCTCAGCAGGCTCTAAATGAGGGGTAATATGGTCCTGATTTGTGGTTTGCTGATTTCTGTTTACAAAATGCTCTTACAAAAGACAATTTCAAATAACCAATATGACAACAACTAACCTTTAAAACTTTTAAAAATTCAACATTTAGCTTTCACTAGCTGATAACAGGCTGGCTCCAGCATATCACTGTCTCACTTTGGCTTTATAGTGGCTTTTGATATATGGGAAAGTAAATTCTCAAATTCTATTGTTTTTCAAAATTGTTTACTACAGAGGTACTTGTTTCAAATTAGTGATTAATGTAACTCTACGTTTATTTAGGTCTCTTCTGCTTTCTTAAGTCAATTTTAGTTGCCTCTACAGATTTTGAAGGGTTGTTTAATAAAACTGCTGCTTTCTGCTCCTCTCACTACTTCTCACAGGCGCCCAGGCAGGGGAGGGCACGGAAACCTCCACTGAGCCTGGAGCTTGGCCCAGACAAGGAAGGTAAAGAAACAATGTTGCTTGTTTCAGCTGCAAGCAGAAATCAGGGTTATGGTTCAATCTACTCGAAACACAGTTCAATTCTCCCTTGATTATTGTATTGCTCAATTGGTTATTCTTCCCTTGACAAAAATTGGAAAAATCTATAAATATGGAAAGGATACCTAAGGATTTTGGAGCTTCTGATAGTTATTAGAGAGGTGGGACATGGCTCTGGCCTGCCCAAGCCACCCCAGTTTTTCCTATCACCTGTGCACATGCTTTATGAATCAAAAGTTTACACTGCACTGGTGCTCAGATCCCCAACAACAGCGGGGCCTCCAGCCCAGAGCAGGAGCACCACCTGCATGTCACAGGAGAGCCCAAGGTACTTACATATAAAATGCAGTTTCCATTTTCTTTACACCTTACCACAAAAAATTCTTTATAATCTTCAGGTCTAAAAGTAGTTAAATGTGCTCACAATTGAAATTTCAAAAAAACAAAAAGGAGAGTTTACCTCATAATATATTTCACTTGGCAGTATATATACCATTTAAAATATTTAAATTCTAGTAAAGATGTAACTAATGCAGCAGAAAGATACTACAATAAAATAAAGGTTAAAAAGAGTCCATTGGAAATATCTTCATACTGGATAATAAAAGCACCCAGTCCAGTGCTAATGTCAAGGATATGCTTATGTTTTTTTCCAGGAAAAGCTAAATGGCCTATCTGAGTGCTAGTATGTGCCATCCAGCTATATAATGGGCCCAAACCCAAGAAAGGAGATGATCCTTCCTCTCAAGAAGCTGATGCTCAGTCCTATGACAGTGATACCTTGGAGATCACGCCACAACCCATAGACAAGGATGAAGCTAGAGCCAACCTTAATTGACCCAAGATGCCCAGAAGATGGCAACAAAAAATAAAATAAAAAATGGTCCAAATAGATGATAGAAGGGCATGCTAAGTCCTATGACAAAAATACATTAATTAAAGATAAGATTATGTCTTTTTCAAATTCTTTGATAAGAGATCTCTGCTAACTGACCTCCAACAAATCTGACTAGTCTATTTAAAATTACTCAGTGAGTCCCTGGTCTTCTGATCAAGAAGACTGTGAGACAACTGAGGAAAGTTATCATCAGTGTGTGGTGTGCCTAAGGAGAGTCACCAGGAGAAAAGATTTCCCAAGCTTTCACAGAAAGCAACTTGGTCAAGCAATGGCTGTTACTCATCTAAATGACTGACACTGACAGAAGAACTAAGAGCTGCTACACTGGTTCCAAGGTATGAGGAGACTTAACTGACCTTGATAGATAACAAAAACTGATTGTTTTTAAAACAGATCTCACCTTAACTTTGTTTTGAACATCCTGCAGAAAATGTACAACTACTAGAGATATATAAAACAATGCTAAAGTAATATGTTATAAAAGAAACTCAAGTCACTAATACCCTTTGGCAGTTGCCAGCTAAATGGTAGCTGACTACTGTCACAGATTAATGAACTGCACAGGATTTCAATTGTGGAATGCAGGGACTTGAAATCTTTGGACTGAACTTAAAATAAAAAGATCTACAGAGCTCTCCAATGAAGCTCCTCCAGCTTCAACTGATCGCCTGTTCTGTGCAACAACAAACAAAAAAGGGATATGTAGGGAGCTGTTAAAGTTGGCGATTGATCACATGTGTGGGGATAAAGCAAGGCCAGCCAAGAAAAAACAGAAAGACCAAAACAAGCTATGTAAACAAGTTGTTCCAGCACCAAAAAGCAAGGGGCCCAGGCCTGCCAGGCAAACAAGTTGCTAGGCAGAGGGGCTGAAATTGACATGCTTCTTTGGAGGGTATAAATAAACATGCTGCATTGGTTGAGCAGTTCCTTTCCTCCTATCGCGAGGATAAAGGCTCCTCCTGACTCCAGCTTTGTCTTTTCTTTATTTTTCTCATCCTCTCACTGGTCCTTAACCCCAAGAACCTCAGGAGCCACATTGGGTCCTGGCAATCAGGCCACAGATTACCCTGAGATGGGTCAAGGAACAAATGACAAAGTTTTCATTTATAAGGAGCTTTTTAAGACTCTGGGTTCACCCAAAGGAACTTCTACCCTAAGTAGAAGCTCTTGTTTAATATTTTCTCATTGATCAGGATGATCAACTAGCAAGTGGGCCTGTTGAGTCTGCAGGTGACAGAGTTGACATCATTAAATAACATGCAGATCATTAAGCAGGAATGTACACAGGGTGATCACAATTAATCATTTGATTCCAACTCCTGGGTAAACTGGCAGCATAAATGCCCTCACCCTTGGCATAAGAACCTGCTCTGAAATGCAAAGTTTGATTCAGTCAGTAAAGTAAAAGAAACTGTAATGGTCCCCTTTCTATCTTTTTGAATAATGATGTGTCAGTTTCCCAATAAATTGCATGAAGGTGAACAAGAAAAATAAGTCTTTGACCTTTCTCATTTATATCCATACTTAAATATTTCTTCTCATATCTTATGCTGGACACAGAGCTTTGCATAGAAGATTTAATTTCCTGCTTCAGGCATTAAAATGGATCAGACCCTCTCTCCTCTTTCCTTTTTCCCTGCAACCTGAAGTCTTCTGTGTGACTTGCCACTCAAAATATGGAAAGACAGAACTAAGGGAAGGTCCCCCTCTCTAAGAAAACAGAAAATATGTACCTGATGAGAAAAACCGTAAATACTGAGCATGCAGGACATGGGAGTCACACCCTCTGGGTGATGAATAGCTTTTACCCAGATAAATGTACTTATAATTTGTTAGTTTAATTACTGCAGCCTTGTGAAGTCTTGAGCTGGTAATTCCTTTCTCAACAAATTAAAGGCTTTAAATAATTCTGTGAGAAGATGAATTTCTCACACCAGTGTTTTGGCATTTGTCTGATATATATTCCCAGAACTCAGCTGGGTGCCATTAACAGGGTGGTGCCATGGCTGTGGTTGCACTGTGATCTATTTGTGTCTCTTTGGAGTGGCTTCTGTATTTCTAATATCCAAGAGTAAATCTTTCAGTAAATACCTTTCTCTGCCTTCCATCCCCAGGATTTAAGAAAGATTTCATCTTTTCCAAATTACCAGGATCCCCTGCTCCCAAAGAGGAAAATGACAATCACACAACCCCATCCTAGGTCTGAGCCTGGAACAGAAACTCTGGTGAAGATGCACCATCCACTGGAGACACCAACTGCACTACACCTGGCTTCTTCCCAAGGCTTGGTGGGGGACTGGGAGAATCTAAGTTTGTACTTCCAATAATTGCATGCCTCTGCTTTCTAGTTTCTGTTCATTTTCTCTATTTTGCTAATGCCTCTCTTTCTCCTCAAGTGAGAGTGGGCTTAGTGAGCTTTCTGTCAATTGGAAATCTCTGCTAATTGATGTTTCTCTGCTTTGCAAGCAGAAAGGTAGCTTGCATTCATAATGATGGTCAGAGGCTCTGTAAGCTCCTAAAGGGTCTGATGAATTCTCAAAAAAATGACTTTTATGCAGTATAATTTTAGTGTCAGGTATATTTTATGGTTTTCTGATTCGCTGCAAATTGGATGGCCATGTATGGGATATAACTTTCTTTTTATCAGAATACTTATTAAGTGAAAACCAATACTTTGTTCTTGAGAGACTGAAAACAGAAAATTTTCAATTTCAAAACTCCTCATGGCAGGAGAGGTATTGAATCAAATGCCTTTTCTTTTCTTTGATTCACTTAGTAGGTGCTTAGAGAGTCTTTGGTGACAATTGAGTAGTTCAACGCATGTGTGGCTATAGGCTTGACAAACTATCATACTCTAAGCAAGATAAAGAGACCCTATCTTTTTATTCACTTGGAAGGTCATATTGATGGGATCTGAACAGGCTGCAATAATCTGTAAGTCAGGAAAACTCACCCACGGAGTACACAGAGATCTAAACCCAGCGTTTCAAGATGTTGAGAACAATTGTAGAAGGGGGACCTAGTAGGACAGACCCAGAACATGCAGCTTCCGATTGCATGTGGGTGACTGTGAAGACACCATCATGTCACTCTTGAGACCCTAGTGGAAATAAAGGGTGGCGCTGACTTGTTGCAGAGACTATAGCAAGGCAAAGCAACTGTTTCTTGTCTTTGTGATAGATTCTAAGTGCAATGCCTAGGTGATGGCATGTTAGTCCCTTTGGGTGGCTGAGAAAGCCAAATGCATTTTTGCTGTCTAGATTGTATATGCAGACAAGATCCAATGTCATTGCCATTTGACTCCAGGCTAAACCCTTTTTTGCTTTGAGAGAACAGTAGCCTTTATGTTATATTTACCTCTGTGTCTTTATCTGTAATTCATGTAGATATATATAATGAACTTGTGTTAAGTAACTGTCATGCACAGTACACTGTTCTTATTGAAGGCATCTGTGTAATAGAGGAGATAGGAAACCTTCTTTGTCCTCATTTTTATAACAAAATAGCCCAAAGCTTAGTATCTTAAAACAAGCTATTGTTATTTCTCATGAGTTTGAGAATTGACTAAAAGTTTCAGTGATCTTCCTTGAGTTTTCTCATGCAGCTTGATTTCATTGGCTTCTGGAAGATTCCAGGGGCTTCTTTTGCCTACTGGGGACCTGGGTGCTGTCAGTTGACTGGAGTGTTATTGTACATGGCTCTGTTCTCTCTCTCTGTCTCTCTCTTATCTGTTCTTGGTCTACAACTGGCCCTGTGATATTTCCGTGTCCTTTAATTAGTTAGAGTCAGGCCTGGGGCCAGCCTAGATTCAAGGAAAAGGCAAATAGTCCCATTTCTTGGTGGGAAGAACAACCAATAATTTGTACCCATCTTTATCACATCTCCTTAAAAAAGTACTAATTGCTTGCCAGGCCAAGAAATACATTAATGCTTATCTTGTAGGTTGTTGGGAAGATTAAATGAAATTGATGCAAATGCAGCATTTAGGGAAGGTCAATAAGTGGCTATGGTCCTTCTGATCTGAGGATCAACTCTAGTTGGCAGAGGCTGTTGTCAGGAATCTGTAACACAGGGATGCAGTTTCTTCTCGCTGATTGTGCTTTATGTATTCCCAAATGAGGATTAATGAGTCGATGCGTGTAAACTGCTTAGAGCAGTGTCCAGGATACAGTAATCATGCAATAAATGTAATATATTATTATCATCACTATTATTGAATGGCAATGATTTCTAAGAACAAATCAACACCCAATTTATAGAAAATCCACCTTCCTGATCATAAGCAAGCTTCCTGCTGTTTTACTGTTTTACCTTTTATCAGAATCTTAGAGATGTTAATAAACCTGGAGTTTGGGTTGAAGAGTAGCTTCTTGGTAGAGTGCATAGCTACCATACATGAGGCCCTGGGTTTGGTTCCCAACACAATAAAATAGAAACACATCACAAAATAAAAACCCAGTTACCTTAGAGGTCATTTTGAAACAAATGAAATGCAAAGAAACTTAATGCTAAATAAAAGCAAGTGAGTTTTTCCAATTTGCCAAGCTAGTTAAAGAATTAATATCAGATTGCAAGGCTTCAGGATTCTAATTAATGGCTTTTTCATTCCTTAAATAGAGACTGTTTTAATTTATTTCACTTTAAATGAAGAAGTAGAAATACGAATCACTATTTGGTATGTATAACATAAGAAAGGGAGACAAAAGTGAGGAAGACAGAGATTAGAGATGCCAGATATATACAGATGAAAACAAAGAGGGCTAAATGATTTGTGTTAGGGCTTAGGTTCATAATGTCCCCCAAAGTCTCATGTGTTCAGGGGTGGCATTTTCAGAAGGTGATTGGGTCATGGGAACCTTCTACTCATCAGTGGATTAACCCATTGCTGAGTTCTTAATTGAATGTGCTGTTAATATGTAGGGCCAAGTTGATGGAGATGGGTCACTGGGGGGAGTGCCTTTGGAGAGTATACCTCTTACCCTAACTTTTCCCTTTCTCCCTGCTTCCTACTGCCATGCATTAAACCAATGTCCCTTACCAGGCCCTTTTACCATGCCATTTCTATCTTGGAGCCAGTGACTATGGGCTAAACTTCTATGGAACCTCTGAAACTATGAAACTATGGAACCTCTGAAGCTATGAGATGAATAAACCTCTCCTCCTTTAAATTGTGGGTATTGTGTATTTTGTCCCTGCAACAGATAAGTGACTAATATAATTTGGACTAGTTTAGTGATAGTTTTTATTAATAGTAAGTGCTGGGACATTATTGGGCAGAAATTGATTCTACGTATCTATGCAGCATTCCTTCTGCCTGGCAGCAGCCCATTTGTTATTTTTCTTATGATTTTTGGGGGGAGGAATCTATTTATCGATGTGTCTATGTATCTATGTATCTGTGTATCTGTGTATCTATCTATCTATCTATCTATCTATCATCTTATCTATCTATCTGTGGTACAATAGTGTTAGGAGCCTTATTAAGATCTGGGGATCTGTGAAGACCTTTCAGAAAAAGTTTTATTTTGACTGAGATATAATAGAAGAAGAACCAGGCTTATAAAATGTATGAGGATTAGGAATTATACCCAGGAAAGGACACTGAAAGTGACTTTAGAAGAGGGTTCTGTTTGGACAGCTATTGGAATAGGATAGTAGGGTAAGGGAACAAGAGAAATATGGCAGCAGATGAAGTTGGCTGACTCAACAGATATCTCTGTCTAGAGTCACAAGGCTCATTCCTCCATACAGCTTGGTGTTCTACGTATTCCCCATCTTCTTGCTCAGCTTCAACCTTGCTCAACTACAACCTTGCCCTCAAACCTTTCCTGACCTCAGCAGCTATTATTTCCCTACCCCTTTCATCCAAATTAGGTTGCATTCCTCAGAAGGGATTCATGGACCTCTGAGGACTCATAGAATTATCCTGAAGAAGGAATCCTGAAATTTCATGAGATGTTTAAATTTTAATCCTAAACTTAAAAATAATGTAGGACTACACTTTTATCTAAATTCATTTGTTTGAGTTTCCTTTTTAAAATTTCATCTGGGTGGGGTGGTGCATGCTTGTAATCCTAGCACTTGGGAGGCTGAGGCAGGAGGATTGCCATGAGTTCAAGACCAGCCTGGATTATCCAGCAAGACTCTGTCTAAAAAAAACAAAAACAAAAACAAAACAAGATTTCAAGAATATTGTGTTGCCAGTTTGAGGTCAAATGATATCCAGATAAGCAAAATAAACAAAGATTTTGAGGATGTTTGAGCAGAAGAATGCAGGGCAAATGAAATGATCAAAGGGCCTATGTTAGCCTTAGAAGTAGATGTTTTATGTGGATTCTTCCTTGATTTGTACCAATTTGTAATAACCCATAATTTATTAATGATTTGTAAATATACTAATAGTAATTTTTTTCCACATTTACACTTCTTATTAAATGATTGGTCTATCAGAATTATGTATCAATGGTTAGAACTGAATTCATTGAAATAATGTACCATAATGAAGATAGTGAACTTGATGACTATGACTCAAATGCTGAGCTGTTGTACTCAAAATCAGATGATTTGTGCTGATAACAAATAAAATAGGAAATGCTCAAATTCATTGTTCTACTATTATGTCCAGATAGCAATAATCAAATTTATGTGAAATATTAAAATGAATGTTTTCTTAAATGTTAACCTTTTTGTTTTTATTTGTGAATAAATTTAAAAGTTGTAGTTTTTGCACTAAAAGTTGTAAGTGTAAGGATTTTTATAACTAATTAAGTAACATAATATAAGCTAACAATTTTTTGTCTTTAAAAAGAGTCTATCCATCTATTACTCAAGTTTGGGAAGTACTGATTTGTATTGTTCAGATTGATAAATTTTTTTGTGTTACTAGTGTTATTGATTGCATGTGTGCTCTTCAGATTTGTTTGTTGAAGCCTTAGCTCTAATGTGTTAGTATTTGGAGATGGGGATTTTGGGAGGAAATTGGGGTTAGACTGGGCCTTAAAGTACAGCCCTTATGATGGAATTAGTGGCTCTAAAAGAAGGGAGATCTCTCTATTATGTGAAGACATAGTGAAAACGTGGTTGTCTGCAAGTCAGGAAGGAAGCCCTCAGTAGAAAATCAAATTGGCATGTGGATCTTGAATTTCCCAGCCTCCTGAACTGTGGGAAATTTGTGTCTGTTGTTTACATCACCCAGTGTATAGAATATTTTTTTGATTTCTCAAACTGACATATACAACTTGTTCAACACACAAATACAACTACCCTGGGTTATGTATACTTCTTCTAAAGTCGGGAGGAGGGTTTCTGTGGGATGAAGTTTAAATTCATGAGTTTTCTGAGAAGCCACAGGTCCAATGGCAGGGTTAGGCATCCAGGAAAGACCTGGAGAATGTTTTAATTATGTCTTTTAGTTTTCTTTTTCTGTTGCTTTGATACTTGGGGTTTTCCCAAATCTGGAGACAGTGCCCTTTTCAGGGCTGCATAATTCATAGAGAAAGCAAATGACTTCCCTGTGAGTGCACCTTTTGTTTCTTGACTATCCAATCCAGAATTTCTCCCTAACCTGCACTGTTGACTCTTATATTCTGCATCACTTGCCTTTAAGGTCAGATATCAGGTAACTGGAGATTATCCCTTACACTGTAAACCACTGAAAAGGGTCACATTGAACAATCTTACTCTGTCTTGCCTGTTCCTCCCATGAACACCACAACCAGGGCCCTTGCCCATGTACTTTTCCTGTGTCCTCTACCTCCAGATCAGCCCAAGCACCTCTCTGTGTGGCCTCGTATGGCCTGGCACATCTCCCCCTTCTTGGAACCATGATTAACAAATCTGTCTCTTCAATGACATTTGTTTCCTGACCTGTTGGCCTCACTATCCCTGAATAATAACAAAATTTACAATGTAAAACAAGAAATAAATACATAATCAGGTTTCCTAGGCAGTCTGTACAGGATTTACGTACTGAGAGAGAGAAAATTTTCTTGTTATTTCTTGTATTTCTGTATCTCCACTGTGGGTATATAAAATCCTGCAGAACTGGATTTGTGCAGAGCCATTTATGTTTTCAATGCTAAGCCTGAATGGGATTTAAAATTTTTCTAAATTGATTTACTAATTTTAACTTATTTTTTCATGCATGCAAAGAACTACTTCTGAAGATTAATTTGATAAATTTAACTAAATTTCATGTTTAGTAACTAAAGTGACTAACCCAAATTTCACATGCATTCTCTCCCCTCTTCCTTCCCAAGGTGTGCTGTGTGTATCAGGTCTTCCTGGGTATTGTCTGCTCTGAGGACAGTTCAGTTCTACTTCCTCCCAAAAGCTGGCCCTGACTCTTCCAGCATGCCATGCAACCCACCTCCTTGTGAGTTCAGGTTCTCTGTCTTCTATGTCTTATATACTCTTGTATACTTGTATACTCTTGTATACTTCCAGTCAAGTGTTTTTTGTGTTCTTCACTGTAGGATTTCCACAAGTGTCTGGGGATCACCAAATGGTTCTCTTCTTCTCCCTCGCTGCATGAGCCCCACTCCTGGCCAGCACAGATCCATCCTGGGCATGAAGGTTTGAAGTGCCGGAGCCCGAGTGGCACAAGTGGAAACAAATTGATTGCACAGGAAGTGCCTTACAGTTTTCATTTTCAAAAGCCTCTTGTTGAAAAGTGTCTCCACAGCCCGCCTTGGGTATTGGTCATGCTGTTTTGTGTTTATCCTTTCCGATTTCCGGATCCTACTGGAGTTAACAGAGGATGTTTTCAAGCACATTTGTCAGAATCAAGTGCCTCTCAAATCAAAATCCTTTTCTCCATAAGTAATATCATCTGTG
Organism: Dolichotis patagonum; assembly: GCA_004027295.1. Taxonomy (NCBI): domain Eukaryota; kingdom Metazoa; phylum Chordata; class Mammalia; order Rodentia; family Caviidae; genus Dolichotis; species Dolichotis patagonum. Next base: position 52,637 of record PVJX010007362.1, on the reverse strand, counting down.
TCTTCCTGCTTCTCTCAGTCCTTCTCACAGAGCATCAGGCTCATCACCCCAGCAACTTGGAAGCCTCAGAGCGTGCTTTAAGTACGCTGACATCTACAGCTATAGTAAAAAGTAAGCAGACATGAGCCCCAGTGAGGCCCAGTAGAAGATTCTTCCTCCAGAGCAGGCAGTTCACACTATGTGTCCAAGTCTCCTCTCTGATGAATTTCAGAGTTGTTCTGAGGTCTTTATGATTGGGGCCTCTGTGAACCTGCAGTCAGAAGTATTGTAGATGATGTAAATCTCATCATCAGTGATGTTGCTTAATACCCATTTTTCCCTTTACACAGAAGCAGTTTGGGTTTTCTTTTAATTTTTAAAAAAGATTAAAACTTTTACTTTGAGATAATTGTAGATGTGTTATCATGGGTAAAAGGGTGGTGGGACAAGTTTCCAGCTTCCTGTGTGGAATGAACAGAGAATTGGAAAAAGCAGCGTAGTTTAAAGAGGGAAGATACACCCAGGGTGAGTGGGTTTGTACCAGCAGAAAAGGAAATGGTACTGAGCACCGAATATGTTGGGGTTAAGAATTTGAAAACGTGTGTTAGGCTTAAGGCACCTCCTATTGAGTCTTTCAGAGTATGATCGATTATATGATTGACAGGGTGCTGGGTCATAGCAGTATCTATTGCACATATCATTTCCCTCTGTTATAATCGGATGCATGAGCTTCAGCCCATGTATACTATCCATGTATATGAACCTTTAACAAGTTCCAAGTGAAGAAAAGTCATTGTGGGGCATGACAGAAGGCCTAAGATGCATGTGTCCCAGTTTGGAATCTCAGGATTTTCCAGGGATGCTTGTTATTTTTGTCTCTACCTCTAGGTAGTAAAGCTTAGAACAAAGGTGAGGGGGATTGACCCTGGAGCATTGCCCAGGTTCAGGGGAGTGGTCCCATAGCTCCTGAAGATATTATTTGTATAAGATGCAATGCAATTTTTAAGAAATAATGTAGGAAGAGCCCGTGTACCACCATCAAGTCTTCCCTGATGGTGGCTGTTCACCACTGCAACAGGGTAGAGGCTGGGTGCTGAGCAGGGGAAAGGTGGGTATCACCTTGTCATTAGTGGGAGGAGGGAGAAGTCCAGGACCCTTACAGAAGAGAGGCTTCCCATGTAAGCCCCATTGATGAAGTGCAAGGGCCGTTAATTTTCACCCAGTGGGGATTCAAGACTCAGCTGCACACTGGCCTCTCCTTGCTGTAGCCTGGATGAAGAGAGAATCTGGGTTTCTCCCTTCGCTTTCACTGGCATAGGTGGTCTGGGCCAGTTTTTTCCTGAGATGTTTGACTGCAGTAGTGCAGTTATTGCTTAAGTGTTTTGTCCTTCTAGGATGCCTTTTCCTGGTCCTTTGGTTAGAGCAGGTTTTTGCTGGAGTGTGTGTGTGTGTGTGTGCGCGCGTCTGTCATCATTGTAATTTCTGGGTTGACAGGTACATCAGCAGCAACTTTGGGGCATATGAGGCCCCAAGAAAATCTAGGGAACTCATCACTGTGTCTCTTCTTGGATCCTGAGCTCTCATATATCTGCCTTTTTCTCTGAACTTTTTAGGTTCTTCTTATTTGTAATATTCAGAATGTTGGCTGACCTAGCTGGAGAAATAGAAAAAAGTACATCTACCCCATCTTTTGGAAGTGGATGTATCAGCTGTAATATCAAGATCTGTGACCTACTAACTTTTCTAAAGGTCTAGTCATACTGTGCTTCATTTCTTATCAGTGAAATATACAAATGGAAAATGATTAAACTATGCATAAAAAAATTAGAACTTTGACCTACAGTGACCTGCCCAGGGAACCAAATTCTTATCTACAATAAACAACCCAGGAAGCCAGCCTGTTGCAAGTCAGACTTGCAGGAAGCCAGATTGCTATCTCTTGGGACAATTCAGGAAACTAAGCAATAGCTTTCCTCTCCTTTGCCTGCCTTTGAGCCTCTGCCAATATGCAAGTGACTGTAGTTAACTCCTTTGTCTTAGCCAAGCTCTGACTAAATAGCGTTTGCTTTTCTCAGTTGCTCTTAGTTTATTTTCACACTGTCTGTCTAGGTTTTGCATTTTCTGGTCCTTTGACTAGAGAAAGCAGACTTTGGTTGGGTCTTTTTTACTGGCAAATGCTGACATTTTTAGGTCGCTGGGTATATTGACTTCAAGTCTGGTATATATGAGGCAAAAATGAAGGAAAACAAAACAAAACATTAACAACCAAAAACCAAACCTCCACTCGGTGAATTTATCACTGTCTCATTCTTTGAGTTATTGATGATTTGACTTATCTGTACTTTTAGGAATCTTTCTATGTATAAACCCAGGATTTTCAGGTATATTTAGTAGAAGGAATAGGAAAGTGTTTACACTGTTTTTGGAAGTAGAAGTGTTATAAGCTGGTGTAGGTCTTTGATCTACTGACTTTTAGCAGTACATATTTGCAGTACGTAATGGTTACATTCATCATGGGGAGTTGGTACATGTACACAATATTGGAAATTAAAATTGAAGAACAAATTTACAGGCAAAAGCTTTTATTAGAAAGTAGGAGAGAAGATAGGGGACAGATTCCAGATTGAGTAGCTGGAGGAGGAGGTGGGAAATTAGGGTGTGGCAAACTGTCTTGGGAAGTGGCTTGATTTGTTAATGGCAGAGTCCCAGGACATGAGCATAGAACAATTCCTAAAGCGTTGAACATGAAACCAGTCACAGAACGTAGTTTTAAAGTTGAGAATTTGCAAGTTTTCATAGGATGGTCTAGGCTCGACTTCAGCTTGAGGAATGGGAGATGTAAAAAGATAGTTGCCACTGAGATCTTGTGCATTCTTTCACAGTAGTTTCCTCCTGTGCTGTGGAATGTACTTTTTTCAACTTTTACTTGAACCAAACTCACTCTGTAGAGCATATTTCTTTTTCTACTTCTTTTTTTCTCTTTGTCTTTTTGAGACAGGGTTTTGCTATGCAATTCAGGTTGGCCTGAACTAAATTTGTAGCCCAGGCTGGCCTCAAACTCATAGTGATCTTCCTGCCTCAGCCTCCTGAGTGCTGGGATTTGTGCACCACCACACCTGGCCTCCTATTTTTAATAAATGTAAAACCTTCCTATCTTTTGCACTTCTTTTGTCCAATTCTTTGTTCAAGACAAGAAGAACTTAGAAAGTACTTCTGGAAGGAGACTCCAGAAACATGTTGGGTATACTCTGGTGAAAGAGATCAGACTGGCCCAGCTACAAAAGCAGGAGACCAGCTTTTAGGGAATAGTTGTTGTGAGACAGAATCCTGGTTTTTGTGTTCAGGTTAAATCCTTGTGAGTTGGGGAGCAATTCAGTTCCCATGAGAGATGACTTTATGACTTGAAGGGCAATTCCATTTCCACGGATAGAATTGTCATGGCTTGAATGTGGTGGTTTGCTTGTGGTGGTTTCAGTCATGTAAGGCTCTGTTTTTCCTGGATCACAGGAGACCAGGTTAAGATATGGACTGAGTTATTTTTTATTACTGGGAAATGAGTCTAGGGCCTACACACAGAGCTATATCCCCAGCTTTGAAAAATTTTAACATTTTGAGACAGGGCTCATTAAGTCACTAAATTGCCCACACTGGACTTTCTATGTAGTTCAGGTTGGCTTTGAGCTTACTTTGGAATCCAGGCTGGTCTTGAACTTGTGACCATCCTCCTGCCTCAGCCTCCTGAGTGCTGAGATTACAAGCATGCACCACCATGCCAGACTTGACCCAAAGTTTCAAGATAACAAAATTTTAAAGTTTACAGAATAAAAGGCTCTGTCTTGCTTTCAGTTGTCTACTGCTTTTAGTTATCTGCAGGACAAGAGTCATTTTTTTTAAAGGCCAGCATTCCTTGTTTCCATAGTAGCCTCTGATCACATTAGAGGATCCCAGACACGACATACCGTGGTCTGTTCCTTGCTGATCTTCCTAGCACTCCTGCCACACCTTCTATAATGCCCAATGCTCAGAGAACAGAACTACCTGTGAGACAGCCCTGCTGTGACCCCTGCAGGTCCCATTGCCCACACTGCTATTAATAACACTAGCTGACTAGGGGCCAGACTCTGGCCTAAGCACTCTATGAGTTTAGTACTATTGTTATAGAGATGAAGACGCTGAATCCTCAGAAGACTAAGCAGTTTACTTAAGGTCACATAGCTAGGGAACCACAAAGCCTGGCTTTGTACCCAGGCAGCTTGTCTTTGCCTTCCCAACCCTAACACCCACCACTCCTGTTGTTCCACTGCCTCCAGGACAGGTAGTCCAGCTTGAATGCTGTATCAGAACTCTTTGGAGGATCATCGGACCCCACCCTCAGGAACTCTATTTGGGTGTATCTGGGGCGGGGCTTGAGAATTTGAACTTCTCATGCTCCCAGGGGTTGCTGATGTTCCCCTCTGGGGGCTATACTTCTTGCAGCAATCACCTTTCCACCCCCTTCACTCTGCTTACCTCTCCTAACTGCCTTTTTGAACTGGCACAGGTGTTACCTCACCCGACTTGGTATCATTGCCACCCCTAACCCTCAGGTATTTTCTCAAGCTTGCTCAGCATATTCTACATATCTCAGTCATGTTGCAGGTGATGTGCCAAATGGAAAATAGCTGTTTCTGTGTCACATTTTCATCCCTCAGCCCCCTTGAGGGCAGAAAGGTCATTGCAGAACCTGTATAAAGCATCACAACCTATGGGGGTAGCTAACGGTGGCTTAAAAGTGAGATTCCTGGATCCAGCCCTCTGAGTTTCTTAATCATAGATCTGGGGTGGACCAAAACTCTATACTTTAAGCAATTTATTTACCCGAATCTGAGGATTCTCAGTTGTTCCAGTTTGGAAAATTCTCTTACAAATTTTTAACTTTCTTTGTGTTTGGTGTTCAGTAATGATTTATTAATTGATTTATTGAACTTTGAAATGAAATGGTAATCCCTCATTCTTTTTCTACTTCTTAAAAACCTATGATGCAATTATTTTATACCTGTCCCTCTAAAACCTAATGTCCTCATTGCTTGTTCCCAAATTATTTTAATTTTGAACCCCAATTTTCACTTACATGTGTGATGTTGTGATATAAGAGATATATCTTTACTCTTTATTGTTGGTTCCTGACACAGGGCTCCTAAAACCTTTCTTCAGTGATTTAGGTGACAGAAATGTCCTATGGAGAGCTCTCCAATCTCTTAAAATTTTCTGGGTGATAGAAGCAACTTTATTTTTACTACAGACCTCTGGAGGCTCTGGGAAAGCTTCAGGATGGGAGCTGGTCACTAAAAAGATCAAGCCATAACTGGAAGCTGCCGTTGAGCCCCTGTGCTATCATCTGGGAAGAGGAGGGGTCTAGAAATTGATCTGTTAGTTAGTCGTTCTCGTGGATTTGGGTAACTTCTCGGTTGATGAACACAGACCAGCTGCAAGCCCAGGTGGTGTACCCGAAATCCACAGGGACAGAAGCTCTTGCACCTGGGACCCTTCCAGACTTTGTCCCATGTACCTCTGCATCAGACTGCTCATTTGTAACCTTTGCAATGTCCTTTATAATAAGCTAGTAAAAATAAGTATATGCTGCTCTAGTTTTATGCTCTAGCAAATTGCTCAACCCAAGGAAAGTTTAGGGGAAGTCCCCATTTATACCTGGCTGATTAAAAATACATGTGGCTCAGGAGTGTAGGTGGTACCCAAAGCTGGGGGACTGTCTTATGGGATGAGCTCCCAATCTGTGGGTCTGTGCTAATTCTGAGTAGTTAGTATCAGAATTGAGTGAGATTATAAGAATCTCAGTTCATATCTAGAGATTTGGAGAATTGTTTGGTGTTAGAGATTTCCCCATTCTAATTTGGTGTTGGAAGTGTTTCGAGTAATAGAAGTTTTACCTTAACATTTTACAACTGATTTCAGATTGCAGATGAATGAACTTGGAATTTTTGAGACAAAATTTTGGAGATGTCTCTTATCAGAGATTTTGCTTCCCAGAATTTCAATAACCTGGGATCAACTGTGGCCCTTAAATACTCATATTTGCCTTGACTTTTGAGAGAGAGAGAGAAAGAGAGAGAGAGAGAGAGAGAGAGAGAGAGAGAAAGAGAGAGAACTAGATTCAGATACCTCTTATTACAGTACAGTAAAATATTGTAATTGTTTTATTTTATTGTTTTTAATCTCTTAATGTGCCTAATTTATAAGTTAAACTTTATCATAGATGTATATGTATAGGAAAAAACATAATATTTCTTTCTAGTACTCTCTGAAGTTTCAGAGTGTAGCCTCCATGGATAAGGGGAGACAAATGTTGTTTTATTTTTTAAATTGAAATATAATTTACATAAAATGCATGTATCTTAGGTGTTCTGCTTGTTAAATTTTGTATCTGTGTACACATATGTAATCATTACTCAGATCATGACATGGGGCATTTGTAGCATACAGACATTTCTCTCATGACAGCTTCCATTAAAGATACCCTCCTTTAAGATAACCACTACTCTGGAGTCTATTAACGTAGATTAGTTTTTGCTGTTCCTGGATGTTGTATAAATGAAGTCAGACAGAATACAGTGTTGTATCTGGTTCCATGTTATAAATGCAAGATTTATTTATGTCTTTGTATATATAGCATGTACTTAGCATGTGATTCATCACTGTGTAATATTCCATTTTATGAATATAAAACCAGCAACTGTTGTTTTGCATTTTTTCCCCACATTTTGGCTATTTTTTGTCTGGCACTTTGGCCACTGAGATTGCTTTCTAATTTCGGAGGTCGGGGTATTACAGAGGAGTGAACACTTAAAAATCCCCAGGGCCATGTGGAAATGACCACTGGGTTCTCATTCTCAGTAAATCCTGCAACTGTAGACACATTTGTTGGAGTACTGGGAAACAAAACTGCAGGTTCTAGAGCTGGGCAAACTTGTTAAGTGGTGTGCTGCTCCATAAAGAATGTGCAGAGCAAGGAAAGGAAGCAGGGGTGAAAATAGAGATCGTGAGTCAAGAAGCTGCTTCAAAAGTAATTCTGTAAAAGTCCATTATTTAATGGACATTTAAATTTTTTTAACATGTGACCTGGAGACCAATTTGAGGACTGAGCTCTTAAAATGTTTGATCCAGGCTGGACAGATACTTGGTTCTACTGCCATGGCTTCTACTATCATCTATAAATCAGCATATCCCAAATTTATCTTATTAGCCAACTCTGTCTTGATCTTTGGAATCATATTTACATAATTTTACTTTGACACATGAACCTATAGTTAGTTCACAGAGTCTTCAAAATTAACATACCTTAAATAAAAATTATTTTCTTAATTTTCATAAATGTCACTACCATTTACCTAGTTTTAGAAGCCACAATTCTAAGAATCATTTTTTATTTCTTCCTTTCCTGGGCTCCATTGTACTGATTCTACTTTTAATTTCTACCATGCCTTTTGACTCTTCATTTATAGCTTCCTGCTTGAGATTTACCTCATGTCTTATCTTATGTCACAGACATCCTCCCCTTCTTCCATATTGCTTTCAGGATTATTGTTCCCAGGCAGAATTAATCATGTCACTTGCCATCCCTCCCAATCTTTAAAACTTTTCAGCTTCCTGATGACCATAAAATAAATTTTATGTTCCTTAGTGTGGTTTAGAAGGCTCTCCGGAATGTGGCTCTCTCTCAGCAACTTATAATCATCTTCATTTTACATTCTTCACCATCTGCTTTACTCAGGTTGACCATTTTTCACTTTCTTTCTTTAATATTGGATGTTACTGTCACCTTACTATGTTTTCATGTGCTGTCCTTTATAAAAGTTGGACAGGTTGGGTGTGGTCACACACACCTGTTATCCCAGCACTTGGGAGGATGGGACAGGTGCATTGCCATGAGTTCGAGGCCAGCCTGGGCTACAAAGTGAGTTGAAGGCCTGACTGAATTACATAGTCATACTTTGTCTCGAAAAACAAACAAACAAATGAACAAAACAAAAACCTCCTTGAAAACTGGATGCTTGCACATCTTCATTTTTTAAAAAATTTTTTTTTTATTTAAAAGATAATAAAACAAAAGGGGGCAGTACAGAGCAGATCAGAAGAGGACAACATAGGCAACACAGTACTTTACATTAAGTCAACTGGACATCAACAGTAGCTAACACCATATCTCTTACTCTACTATAGTTGAGCATAGTTTCAAATAAAATAATATCAAACATAACACAATAGTATAAAGCCATGCATAGAGTGAAAGAATTATAGGGCTTTCTGAACCGAATAACAGAAAATGATCAATGGGTACTGTAATAACTCATTTTTGATAAAAAAAGAAAAAAAATTGTTTGAACTATCACACATATTCAAATTCCAATAAGACACAATGTGGTAGATAGAACCAATGGTAATAGAACAAAAAAAGCATGGTAGGACTTCTAAGAAGGATAATATTAAATCAGCAATAGCTGTCATTGAAGAGCAGTTACCCCTGTATTTTTCCTTCATTTTTCCATCTTGGAGACTTGTACAGGATCTGGATGAAGGCTCTTGGGCTCTTCTTATTATGTTACACAACTGAAGGTCCCCAAAATGTCCTTGAAGGCCACTGTCAGTGGCCAGGTGTAGTGGTCTCTGATAAACACTACAACTTTATTTTCTTTGGCTCTTTTGTGGAAATGGCAAACAAAACTCTATTTGAACATTCAGATCTTTGATATAAGAGTCTCATTGTCAAATTGAAATGATGTTTTCTGTCATGCAGGGGCTTTGGGGTAATATGTGAAAATATACAAGTAGAAACTCTTTAAAGGTATAAGTACTAAAACTGTTAGTTATTAACTTATACTTGATTCTTTTATTCTTTTCCTTTTGATGTGTCTCTTCTTCATTTTCTTCTTCACTTTTCTACATCTTTCGTTTTCTCTTTCTATAGTTTTCATTTCATGTAAATATATATTATACATATTCTTCATTTTTCTCTTGGGATTGATAGTAATACTCACAAGCAATGCACGTTCTTTAGGTTCTGACCCTTGAACTTACATAAAGTGTCATCAAACACTTCCATGACCTTAACAATGCTTAACATTTCCCCAACTTGGTCACATTTTTTTTTTCTAGTCATTAACAATTATTCTTGGCCTGGGAAGAGTTCTCCAACTTACCCGGTCTCTTTGTTGTTGGACTTTTAAAAAGGACTTCTGTGTAACACTGTCAGCTGATTAACCGTTAGTCTTGGAAAAAAATGGGAGTATCGAAGCAGTAATATTTTCAGCTGTTTTCCACTGAAAGGTGCATCAATCACAGAAATGTCTTTGACTCCTGTTTGGTTACTGCACCAACAATTGAGTATAACTTTCTGAGTTAGAGGAAGATAATGGTTTCCTGGGGTATTAAAGCTGTCAGGAGGAGGGAGACTTTCATTGAACCTGATAAAAAATGTGAAAGCATTGGGTGGCAGTGCAAGGACTTTGAGGAGATGGCAACATCTGGAGAATCTAGAGACCTGAACAGTCTTGTAATTTATGACCCTTAGAGAAATGCATTGGACCAGGAGCCTGGAGACCTGGGTTCTATTCTCATTTCAATCACTGACTTCTGGAGTGACCTTGGGCAAGTTGCCTGAACTTTCTTTGCTTCTTATATTCATTCTATAGTTATAATTATAGTGCTGGTATTTATCCATTTGTTACCTAGAAAGTGTCAGTTTCCCTCTGCCAAGTAAATGAGGCACACTTTTCGAAGTTGTTGCAATTCGAAGTCTTGTTTCCATCCTCTGTGTGTGTGTATGTGTGTGTGGTTATTTACAAAGAGATTTAATTTATTTTGTTAGACTTGGGATCATAGAAATTTAATTTAAGGTCATACCAATTTTAAAGTGAAAGAAGATGTAGCTCAGAGAAATTGATACTTGCAGATGCAGAACTTTCATAGTCTGAGACACATTAATTTTCTTTTTTTCCTGTTCAGAGATCCTCAGGTCAAAAAAGAAACTTCACAAAGAAAATCAAAAGGCCTCAAAAATGTTGTAAGCCATATTTAATTATTAAAATTGGGTCATATTCACTGTGGGAAAACAGTGACATGTCCACAGTCCAGTTGGCTGCCACAAAGTGAAGTAGAACAGGTGTAAGGTTAGAACTCAACTTGATTCTTTCCTTTCTCCCTACAGATGTCTCAAGTCAAAATAGTATTTCCTGCTTTAGTACTCAGGTTTCATCAATCATGGCATTTATTTCCAATTATATTCTATCTTTGGAAATTGCTTTCTTTTGTAATTTGAGTTTAAGGGATGGTGATTCCTGTGGTATGCATTTATTCATTTATATATTCATTCCATAAAAATTAAGTGCTTATGAGACATCCATCAGTGGGATGTTGGGGAAATCCAATGGTGGGTACACTGATGAGGCTCCTGCCCCGTGCGCCTTGGGATGCGAGTGGAAATAAAGAGCAGAACATTGTCACGTGACTGTCCCACTGAACTGGTGGTAAGTGCTGAGAAATGTCAAGCCGTGCTAGTGAAGTGGGGATGAACCTGTGAATGCCTTCACCTGATCTATTAAGCTCTCAGTCCATTCTCTCATCTTTCCTGAGACCACTTTGTCTGCCTCATCCATATCCTTCCTTTGCTGAGTTGTGTGCATTTTAGAATCTTTTGTTCTTTTTTATTTTTTCATTTTAAATTGTAAAATATACATGACATAAAATATGCCTTTAAAAGCATTTTGAATATACAGTTGGTAGTAAATATATTCACATCAGTGTGAATCAGATTTCCTGTACCTTTTCATCTTGCCAACTGAAACTCTATGACTTTTAAACATTCCCTTCCTACCTTCTCTCTGCGCCTGACACTTGTGCTTCTACCTTCTGTCTGTATGCATTCTAGGTACCTTATATAAGTGGAATCATATATATCTTTTGTGAATGGCTGATATCACTTAATATAAAGTCTTTAAAATTTATTCATTTAGGATGTGTCAAAATTTCCTTTCATGTTAAGACTGGATAAATTGTATGTATAGATCATATTTCGTTTATTCATTCACATCAAACACTTAGGATGCTTCCATTTCTTGGCTACTGTGATTAATGTTTCTATGATTATGAGAATACAAATATCTCTTCAAGACCCTGTTTTCATTTCTCTTGGATATATATCCAGAAGTAGAGTTGATGGATCATATGTTAATTCTATTTTTAATTTTAAAGGAATATATGTGTATTTTGTACTTGGCTTCTGTTCTGAATGCAATCACTCCATCTCTGGCCAGAGGCCAATGCACAGACTGTTAGATTTGTGTTTGTTTCTTACTTTTTCTCCTTAGGAATGTTATATCTAATCCATGGTGCACTTCTGTTCGTCCTTGTCCCTTTTCTGGTCCAATCAGAACTCACCTAAGTTCCCTAAAGATCTCTTTGACAAAGGCATGCACACATTGTCTTTTCTGGTTCTCAATTCATTGAATCATAGATCCTTAATTATAATACATATGACAATGTAATTTCATCAGTAATAACTTGAATATCGGGGTAATGAACGATCTTTGTTTTAAACTGAATGTAGAAACTATACAACAAAAAAGTCATATCATTCACCTTAAAAGCCCTTGCAGTGCCCATGAAAACCCCTCTGAGTTTCTGCAAGCTTCCTTTCTCTCCAATCTCTTTTAATTAGTTTCTCTTTTCCTCAGATTTCAGCATTCAAGATAATAAAACAGCTATTTATTATTCAACTTTATTGTTTCTCTGTGCTGTTTCATTACCATTTTCAAAACATGCTGTTTTCTACTATTTTTCATTGCAAATGTGCAGAATTTCAATTACTTTAAGATCCCTTCCAACCCTGGAATTCAATAATCTTATATTATAGAACAAGAAAGCCTTTTGAGAGTTAATCACAGTTGATAACATTTTTTCCACTATGGAGAAATCTTCCCTGAGGCTTGATGTATAATCAACAGATATACAAGTAAATATTTAGAATATAGTTCTTTGGTAAGTAAAGCCGTCCAGTTTACAAGCTCTGTTTGTTACTGGACTGTTTGTATATGCTCCTGTTTTCCAAAGCACTTATTACAGCATCTTCCATCTATGAGATGTTCCATGGATAGTAGTTGAAAGATGGGAGATTCCAAATTCTCTCTGGGCAATCTATTTTGGTGTTTTATAGCTTTTATATTTTACAGTGCAGTCAAAATCAATTTCTACTTTCTTTGCCCATTTTGTAAGTGAGAAAAAGCGAATCTCCATCTTCAACTGTAAGTAGATTTTTTTAAAAAAGTATGAAATGATGACCATGTAGTACAAACCCATCATTTAGATTTAACAGATAAAATTTTATCATATTTGCTTCTGACAGCTTTTTTCATAAGAAAAAATATTGTATAATTAAGACTTTTACACTGATATGTCCTTGATCCTTGTTGGTTTGTTTTATTTCCATCCATAATAATATATTTTACTACATATGCATTCTTACACAATATAGTTATTATTATTATTTTGTGTATTAAATGAGATATTAATAGTAAAATGTTGTATGTGTTTGTTATGGACTGGATTGTGGACTGCTCCTTCAGTCTGAAATTCACACATTGGAGCTCTGCCTCTCACTGTAACTATATTTGCAAGTAAGTGGTGAAGGAAGAAATTAAGATTAAATCAAGTCAAAAGGGTGAGATCCCAACCCAATATTACTGATTTCCTTATAGGAACAGCAGTTAGGAAACAGTTTTCAGGGATGTGTGTTCACAGAGAAAAGGCCGGCAAGAGTATAGGGAGAAGGTGATCATCTGCACGCCAAAAAAGAGACCTCAGAAGAAACCAAATTAATAAAACCTTGTCGTTGGACTTGTAACCTTCAGAATTATTTTCTCTATGCAATTAAATATTCATTGTTAAAGCCATCCAGTATGTGGTATTTTGTTATAGTAGCTTTAGCAAATTCATATACCACTTGAAGTTGAATTTCAGATAAACAACAAATAGCTTCATTGGAATAAATACATGGCCCCCAAAATTATTTGCTTATTTGAATTTCAACTTTTAACTGTTATCCTGTATCTTACATGTCTTTTCCTCATGTGTTAAAGATATTGCCTCCCAAATTGACTCCAGCTTCTTCCATCAAAGTCATCATTTTGAGTTAAAATTTATCTCCAGAGTGTTGTATATGTTCATTGGAGAGAGAATGGTAATCTCTACTCTCAAGACATTTATGCAAGAATTAGCTTATCAGACTAGTGAGATTTCTTTTTTTAAACCCATTTTATTTCAAGGATAAAAAGAAAAGAAAGGAAAGGAAAGAAGAAGAAGAAGAAGAAGAAGAAGAAGAAGAAGAAGAAGAAGAAGAAGAAAGGAGAAGCACACTACAACAAAAGTTCAAAACATGGCAATCAGGGAGCAACAATTGTATATACATTGCACATTGTCATCCCAAAATCATTCACCCAGAGCACAAGACATCTGCACTCAATTGTCCAGATGATGCTAGCAAAAATCTTTCTCTTCAGTGAACTCAGAGAAATCAGTAGTTAACTACCTTAACTATTTTTATATACATATACATACACATATGTTTTTTTCTTTCAGCTTGTCACACTAATGAAAAACTATGATGTTTACACATATTTATTTCACTAATGAGATGGTCTCAAGTTGCATCCATTTACTTTTAAAACTCTCCAGTTTATCCTTCTTTATGGCTGAGTATGCCTCCATTGTATAAAAATACCACATCTTTTTTATCCATTCCTCAGTTGTTGGGCATTTAGGTTGTTTCCAAGATCTAGCTATTACAAACTGTTCTGCTACAAACTTGGGTGCACATATATCACTGTGGCATGATGCTTTTTTTTTAAATTTAATTTTATTTTTTTAAAAAATTTTATTTAAAGAGAAAATAAAACCCAAACAAAACAAAATAAATGGTAGCAACAATACAGAAGTCCAAGGAAAAAAGGAAAAGAACCAAAAAACAAAACAAAACAAAACAAAACAAAACAAAACACTAAGAAATCATTACTTGACAAATTACATACTGACATCTTGGAAATAGTTGTTCAAATTACAAAATTAAAACATGCAATGTAGACATTCAAACAGTGAGACTTAACAGTTCTGCTCCATGATCTGACAAAAATAGCAATATGGTCATCCATCTTACACACTCAAACATATATGCAAATATATCAAAAGGGTAAAATTAAACACAACAAATCAGAACAAAGCAGGTCACAAGAAAGCAATGTAAGAGACATAAATTTCAAAACTAGACAATCGGAGATATTCACTGTCTATCATATTGACTCTTGTTTTCTTCCAAATAGTTGTCCATATTGTCACATGCAGGGAATTCACATGAAACAACCTAGTATGGAATTGATCTGAGCAGGACGAGGAGGGCTTTTTAGGTCTTCAAGATCAGACAATAGGGAAGCCAAGAATGGCTGTCATAGTGTCTCTCATTCTCCTAAAAACAGCTGTCCATACCTTCATGTGTGTTGAACTTAAACAAAACAAAACAAGCTAAAACCACTTTGAACAAAGAATGATAGTATTGCTGGATTTCACATCGTGACATTATGGAGTCAGCACTGGGTACTGTAGTGTCTCTTTTTCTTTAAAGAAGTTGTTCATTTAAACACACGTTATATAGTTGGTTCTTATAAACTGTTTATAAGCTCTACACATGCATGAGTTTTTACATGTATATCTATCCTTTCTGTATTAGAGGGAAAAACAAAACAAAGCAAAACAAAACAATTCCTAGAAAAGCATGAAGCAAAAAGTCATATAAAACCACAATACAAGGTGATCTACAATGGTTACCATGATGTCTCAGCAGTATATAACATTAATAAAAACAAAGCATTGGAGACATTATAAGATTCAAAAGCAGGCAATAATCAAAACAGAGTGGGTATCTTAGTGAATCTTGTCATCTTCAGTGTAGTTGCCTATACTCTTAGACTTGATGCTATCAATCATAACAGATTTGAATAAAATCACTCAATACAAGATAGCAATCTAACAAACAAGATTCAAATAAAATCAGTCATAATAAGACTGTATAAATTATATGGGGCTTCTGATTAAGTTGATAGTAAATTAAGGATGATTACCATAATATGTCCTCTTATTTTGGGATAGCTGACCATGTCAAATCTAGTGTAAGTAGACAAACTGGAACAGCACATAATCCATCCAAGCAGAGTGATGAGAATAGTGTAGATTTTAAATCTTGTTACCCCATTAACAATATCCTCTGCCTTCCTTTTTTAGACAATTCCTCCCCTTTCACTCCCATGGGGTGCACTGCTTGTTTTGGGTCCCACTGCTTCCCTATGTAGAGCATCTCAATGGACCCTATCTCCTGATCTACTCTGCCTGTGTTTCTCTCTGTTAGTATTTCGAGGCCCTCTATACTAGAGATTATAGCCAATCTTCTCTGCCTTATTTCTACTATTCTATTTTTCTGCCATTGGTAGTCTATTTTTCTCTTCCACTCCACTGTCTGCCCCATTCACTGAGGCCTCTCTGCCACTGTTACTGAAATGCTCGTATTCTTTTTCTCTCTTTCTAAAATGTCCTTTATTATTTTTTGTAGGGTTGGATTGGTGGTCACAAATTCTCCTAGTTCCTCTTTGTCATGGAAGCATGTTGCTTCTCCATTGATTCCTAGAGAGTTTTGCAGGATATATCAATCTGGGCTGGAGATTGTTCTCCTTCAGGGCTTGAATTATTTCACTCCAACATCTTCTTGACTTGATGGTCTGTATGGAGAAGTCTGCTGTGATTTTGATGGGTTTTCCTTTATAGGTGATCTGTTTCTTTTCTCTGATGGCTTTTAATATTCTGTTCTTATATTGAATTTCTGGGATCTTGATTATTATGTGTTTGGGTGTAGCTCTGTTTTGGTGTAGATGGCTGGAGTTCTGTATGCTTTATACATCTGCATGTCATTTCCTTTTTCTATGTTTGGGAAGTTTTCCTTAATAATTTCTGTGAATAGCCTTTGCAGTTCTTCTGTTTTGACTCCTGCTTCTTCATTCACATGCTTTATTCTTAAGTTATAGATCCTCTTGTCGTCCTCAAGTCTTTGTCTGGTTACTGCCTGCTCCCTTGTTATTTTTAAGAGACCTTCCCTTTCATGATCACACTTTGCAAGCCTGTGTTCAATTTTTGATAGTCTATCTTTGGTTTCTTTCAAGCAGTTTTGCCAACTTTCTATGGAGTCTTTAGTTTGCTGGTAATCTCTTTGAATCTGCTCCATGAATTCCAGGTTTGTGTTATATTCTTCACTGAATGCTTCTCTCCTTCTTTGTTCCTCCATTCTTCTGTCTGTGTCTTCTTGAGAGATTCTCAGCCTTTCTTTTATTGATCTACTTATCTCTTGCTTAACTTGAATTAATATTTCAGTTTTGATCTTGTTTATGAGTTCCCAAAAATATCTCTTTATGTCCACTGAGGCTGTGTTTGATGTTGCCTGTTTGCTGCCCTCAATCTCTTTTATATTTACCTCTCCTGGATCAATATTCTCAGGGTTGGGGGCTGGGGGCTTTTTCTTATTTCTCCCTCTCGTTATGTTTTTGGTTCCTTCCATACAAGTGTATAGTATAATTCCCAGGCTCTTTTCTTGTTGGTTAGGGTTCTTCTGGAGCATGTAGGCTAGGGGCTTCTGTCCTCTGCCATCCGCTATCAGAGAGAGAAGTGCAAGCAAGGGTAGTATACGCTGCCTCCTCCCCTCTGGGCCAGTCAATCTTCCTGTGGGCCTTCACTTCGTCAGTGTGTGCTGCCCTCAGGGAACCAACTGATTTGTGACGACCTACTGGGTCCCAGCCCAGTCCAAGCAGATCCAATCTGCTCTGCGAGGGGAACAATCAACTGAAGCCGCTTCCTTATAGAGCCAGGACTTTCCTGCCCAACTCCAATATGTCGTCTAGTTGGTTGCCCCTTTCCCGTGGGAGGGTCCCATTTCCATCACTCACTGTGTGTTGATGCTGGTCGCCGAGAACTACTGGGCTCCCCGACCTCTGACCTCAGTGTGGCTGCAGCACGAATTCACGATGCCTCTGGGTGGGTCGCGTACAGGGCCAGTTCCAGGCAAGCCACAAGCAGGGCTGTTGAGCCGAGAGCAGGTCTGTTCAGCTCCACGCTCCACGCTCCATGCTCAAGCCAGTCGCTTCGGCACGGGTTCGGTGGCTCAAGTGGATCTCGGGCAGGAATTCAGGCAACAGTGCAGTGTTTGCTGATCTTAGCTTCTCTTATAGTAGCCCTGGGACCTCATATTCGAGCAGTTTCTTTCCCTTCAGTTTCTTCCTGGGTTGAGAGAGCCCATCTCCCTCTGTTTGGGTCTCTCCAGGGTGTTCTATTTGAGCTGTCTCTCTCAGAGAGGCTCCATATCCTGCTACCTCTAGGTCCGCCATCTTTAGACCTCCCGATGTTTTTAATTCTTTTGGGAAGATATCCAGAAGGGGAATAGCTGGATTGAATGGGACTTCTAGTCCTAGTTTGTTGAGGACTCTCCACACTGATTTCCACAGTGATTTCAATAGTGAGAATTCCTGGTGCTTGGTCTCTCTTCACCCTATAGTCCGTGTTTAAGTATCTTCATTCATGCCTGTAGCTTGGATCATCGATCTCTACCTTGAGGCCAAATTACTTCTCTAAATGTTATACCCAGACCTTTAAAGGATGTAATATTTGCATGCAGATGTCTTAAAACACTTGAGTATAATCATATATCCTACTGCAAGTTTTCTATCTGGCACAATGAACAATCCAACTGCAAAAGCCAGAAACCTAGTATGTACTTTTTATTCATATGTCTCCTTCATTTTCTGTCCATTTTATCCATGAGGGTCTTGAATTAATCTCTCTCTCAATCTCCACTGGTACTCCTTAATGCAATCTGATACTGCATTCTGACTGGGCAAACACTACCTAGATGATATCTTTCAAATCTACTCTTTTCACTGGAGCCAAAGCTCATTCTTAGAAAAATCAATTCATGATCCTCCTCCAAATCAGATTGTTCAGTGTTTTCCTATTGTGGTTGAGGATAACATCCCAAGCCCTTAAAGTAGTATATTAAGCTGAAGGGATTCAGTCTGTACCCTTCTGTCCAACCACACATGCCTGTCCATAAACTCAACTCTTGTCCACATCTTCCTCCCACTTAGGGGATTTTGGAAAAGCTCTGCCCATAGGATAAAATGCTTTTCTCAATCCCATTTATTTTCATATAGTTAATTCCTAAGTCATCTTTGGTTTCTAGTATGGTCAGAATTGAGGTACATATCTGTTGGAAGACATGTTAGATTGCCTCCCAACACTCCCCTTTCCTTTCTTTTGTCCTCCTCCCATCTCTTTCTCCTCTTCTTTTTTTATTTTAAAGAGAATAAAACCAAGAAAAATAAAATAGAATAATGTCAATCAAAACAAACCAGTGTAAGTGACACAGGCTTCAAAACAACAAGAAATGAACAATGGTTACCATAATGCCTTGTTTTCAAAATAGCTGCAGATAGCTTCAGACATAGTAAAAATCAAACAAAACAGAATAGAAGCAAAAACAAAAACAAAACAGAATAAAACCCAACCCAACAAAACAATTAAAATGATACAGGACCTTAAAACAAGATAATAGGGAATTAACAATGGCCACCACCTTCAGAAGGAGATTCCTCCACAGATACCACCATTATCCTCTGAATAGATAATCAGACCACTGCCCTGGATCTATAAAGTCAGTGAAACACTAAACACCAAAAGCATCAAATTGCATTTCACCTCAATATCTATCATTGCAGCCTGTGTTTCTCCAGATCAGTTGATCACTTATGGGGGCAGGGTTGGGGGAAAGGGGGTTGGCTCTTATGTTACAGCCCATGCACTGGAAGGGGCTGGGGTCTTGCTGTCTCCATGGTGGCAGCCTGTGCATGGTGCTGATTTGCAGGGAGGGCTTGCTTCTTGGTGACTTCTTGTTCTCTTCTCCCACAGTTCATGAATGGTGATGACTCATGGGAAAACTTTAGGGGCTGGTTGGCCCCCTGGTGGCAGCAGCCTGTGCCTCTTCTCTCCCCTCCCCCTCCTATCCTCCCCCTCTCTGTTCCCCTCCTTTATCCCTCCCTCTCCTTCTCTTTCTTCTCTTTGTCTATCTTAGTCTTCACACTACCATGACCACCACCTGATTCTCATTTGGGGTCACAAATTCTAGCTGAGGTACCATTACTTATTAACCACTATAATCACTATAATGAATGGTAGATCAGGGGGTATAGTTCAGTGATATAGTGCCTGTCTGGCAAGCACAAGGTCCTGAGTTCAATTCCTAGTACCTAAAACAAGACAAATAATCAAAAAATTATAATGAATACTAGCATGTTAGAAGTCTTAGAAACATGGAAATTAAAAATATCAAGAACTACTTTTTTGAGTGTCTTTTAAGATGACTTTCAACTTTTCAGATCTGTGATTCTCTTATGTTCAGAGCTTAATGCTGGATCCCAGTCAGCAACTCCACAAGCACTATGTGAAAGTGCAGGGATTAACCCCTAGGAGAACTACCTAGTATCTCATAAGCCACTGGGGACTGGAAACTGCCTCCTGGGTTCTGCAACTGTTAAGAACTATTCTGCTCTTTCACTGAGAATAAGCAGAAAGACCTTCAAGATATGTAAAGTCATGCATTTGTGACACTATTTTTTAGTGTTCTCTATTTTTTAAATGGCAATTAAGAGAAAAATAAGCGGATATTGAAGAGTTTGTTTTGGTTAAAAAAAAAAAAACCTCTCAGAAGGCCTCCAAAACCCAACATTTTCTCCTATACATTTTGTATCTGCTCTTACAGTGGGACCTGAGGGTAATCATGTTGAAGCCATTCAGTGAGGGCTTTATGTATATCAGACATGTGTTACCCTTGTGAAGCATCTGTGGTGTGTTACCTTTGTATTACTGTATTACTGTAATGAATACCTAAGGTAAAGGTTCTACCATCTCCTAGTAGCACCCAAGCTGGAGACTAAACCTTTAACACATGTGCCTTTGGGGGTGGGTCCCTTATCTAAACCACAGGATGTAGTATAGATGTTATTACCTTCACTTCACAAGAAAGAAAGGGAGGCTTAGAGAGGTTAAGTAATTTGGATAATATTGCCTAGCTAGCAAGTGACAGACTGGGGACTTGCAGATCTGACTTCTGATCAGTGCCATTTCCTGTTCTTAGTATTACTTCTCTTTAGCATTCAGAATGAAGAATGCCCTAAAAAATAGAACTGATTAAATACTAAAATAAAGGATCCATTCAGTCTTCTACAAGCCACTTTGGGATATAGGGAAGTGGATTCAGATGCTTTGGAAATTTCATGGGATACACAGAGTTTTAGGAACCGGCCTTTCTCTAACTAGAAACCACTCCATTCCCCATTGCCTTAATCAATTTCCTCATCCCTGGAACATAATACCCAACACTCATAAATTAAAAGATATGTCTATTTTGGTTCACAGTTATAGAGGTTTTGGTCCATAGTCTGGTGGCTTCAAGGAAGGACATGGCAGTGGGCACAGCAGAGGAATAGTCGCTCACATCGTGATAATGGGAAGCACAAGAAGAAAGGAGACTGAGGGAAATAAACCCTTTTAGACCACACCCCCACATTCCCACCTTTTCTTACTAGGTCTTACCCTCTAATAGCAAGTGTTATGGATTAAAAACTGGTCCAATTTAACAGCAGCTGAATTAAATCAGCATGGTGCTGAGTTTAGATGGCTCACCTGAGGAAAGTTGCCAGGATAGAAGATGTGTTGAGGAAGAGTTAGGCATTGTGGGTTTTCCTAAGTGCTGCTGTTTAGAGCAGTTGGTTCTCCTGGAGGAGCTTGACATGCTGGCTTCCCCAACATGAATTTGGCCATTATCATTGGAGAAGCTTGGGACCTTGTCACTGAGAGTGGCTGTGGTTCACTTGGGGGGTGCTTTGATTTGTATGTTGAGCATCACTTCCTGGCTCTGGAGGGGAAGATGTGTGCTGTTTAATCTCCAGGAGAAGCTTGTCATGCTGGCTTTCTGGCATGTATTCCACTGTTCTCATCACTGAAGGAGCTCGGGACCTCATTGTCACTGAGGGTGGCTGTGGTACTTTTCAGGGCAGCCCTGGTCCTTATTTTGACTGTCACTTCTTGGCTCCAGTGTAGAACCCTCAACCTACTGGCACAGATCCTTTATTCTGGTGCCACAGACTTTCTAGCTTCCACCGTTGACCTTTGGGCCTTTGCAGCACAGATCCATAAAACAGACTGATGTGAGTCTTTGTCATGGGCTCTTGACCTCCAGTTGGCCTTGAAGGAGGCATTGTCATGGGCTCTAAGTCTTCAGCTGGACTCAGTGCAGGACATTGCTGTGGGATCCAGGCCTTTGTCTGAATTTTCTGGGTCTTTAGTGCTATGGACAGATTTCCTGTACTTTCTTGTATTTAACTCTGGGTGACCATCATAAAATAATATTATAAATTCTGTGTCCTGTGTGTAATTGTTCTCCTTGTAACCCCTGACTGTTGCAGGCAGCTGAGTTAGAAATATTATAGGCAATGAGACAGGGCTAGGTCCTTGAAGGAGCCAGTGCAGAAGCCCAGATACCTTGCAACTATGGGGGAGACAGACACCTCCTGCTGTGTGGTAGGCCTCAAGATAAAAGATCAAACAAATGCATCCATATCCTAAGGACTGATATTCTAAATAGTTCTCTCTTACCCTGAATAAGTCAGGAATCACCATGCCAACCCCCTAGGGAAGAGTCTCTGCTCTGTAAGAATGCCCACTTTCTAAGTAACTGGCTTCCTCATTTGTCCCCACTTTAGTCAATTTTAACTGAACAGTTAATCTTACTGGTGAAACATAGTTTTGAGTTCTCAGTTTTCCCTACCTTGAACCCATCTCACCCCATAATTTTACTCTATAAAAGTCCCTAGAAAAGACAGAGTTTTTGACAACCCACTCTAGACCCCTTCTGTCTCTCTCAGACAGAAGCTTTCTTTCTCTCAATAAATATATTCTGCTCTTAACCTCCATTGTTCCTAAAATTCATTTAGAGAAGCCGAACTTGTACCAGACATATAGTAGGTCTGGAGTTTCATTCCCCTATATCAGGACTACAACAAGAAGTCTGCTAAAACCTCCCCATAATTCAATTACCTTCCAAAATACCTGCTTGTGAGCACATGAGGTTCTTGGAGGATTTGCGGATATAAACAATAAAACCCATGCTCCTATTAATTGTTGTACGATGCCACAGGGAAGAAGTGAGAGGATTAGTTTGGAAAAGAGAATATACAAAGTAGTCTGAAGATTCCAAGGATTTTATGGCTAAATTATCTGAGATGGGAGCTCTGTCTTTGTGCGTGAAGTTATTGACTTCAAATTTAAATAAAATGCCTCACATCTGAGTAATGATGTTGGGAATGACCATTAGGTCTCCTGTGGTTTGGAAGATTTTCTTGATCATCCTGGGCTGCTTAAACTCTCTTTTTATTTCCCCATTATCTTTTAGGCTGTAAGTCAATGTCTATTTGCTTTCCCTTCCCTTTCTGAAGAAACCTTTCTGTGATTATGATCTCATTGTTTAAATAGTCGCTTTCCTAAAAAATAAAAGAAAGAATAAAAATGTCTGAAAGTTTCTGGTCAACTGTTTAACTTTGCATGTGTTATGTACTTTTTGTTATTTAAAACATAAAGCTCCCCATGGAAAAGAATAGCAGAATAAACATCCTGCAAGGATATACCCTGCTGAAAAGCTCAGGGTCCTGTGTGTCACCAAATCTGGAAAGACTCCAACATGAAGTGGTCAAATAGAGGGAAATAACACCTGTTTTTCTAGCAGGTAACACCTTCAGCTCTGAGGAGTAAAGGGCTTGTATAGCAAGACCACATGCAATAACAAAAGCCACTTACTATGAGCCAGCTTCTGGACTAAGTGCATTTGCATTCACGTTTTACCTGTTCATCTTCACAGTAAACCTCTTTCTGTGTTGGACACTGCAGATTCTTTGGGTTTTACATTTTGCTTCAGGTTCTATTGCAGTGACTAGTACTAGTGCTAGACAGGCTTCAATCAGCTAAGTGTAACCAGAGGGAGACTCTCCTTAGCTTAAATTTTCTACGAGTCATTTTGTGCTCTGGGCCTTCTCTGACATCTTGGCTTAGAGTGTGAGCTCCAAGTAGAAGCACAATAGTTAATTAGGCAGTCTCTGCTGAACTTACTTCACAAAACTCAGTAATCCTGGGAAGTTCATAGTGTCCTACTCTGTCCTATTCTTTGTCCCTCATACCTACTCCTGGGCATCACTTACCAAATGGACCCTTGGCATCCCGGCCTTTGTCTCATCCTATGCTTTGGGCTGTGGGACAGTTTTGGGGATCACAGGCTAGGCAGGTACTCTGGGGGCTCTGAAACCAAGTGCCTTCTGCTGCTGCTGCTGCAGCTCGCTTTGGTGACTCCCCAATGCCTAGTTCCCAGTGGGAGGACTCACTGTGTCTTTATCATTGTGAAATACCCAATGTTGATCTTTACCCCAATGTTGCAGCAGTTGGTGTCATAGGAAAGGGTGGGTGTAGAGTCGTGATTTTGCCTCCAGTTCAGGAAGCTGAATTAAATATTCTCCCTGAGATCCCCATGCAAAGTGCAGAGCAGATCTCCAGGGAATTGGAAGGCTGAGGTTTCCATTGGCAGCCCCTGAATGGGCACTGTAAAGGCTGTCCTGTTGTTTTTTTACCCTTTATCTTATTCCCCTGGAACTATGAGCATTTTGGACAGATGCCTGGGTGAGGAAATTTGAGAGGCTGAAAACGCCGGGGTATGTGGTTTTAGCTGCATGCTCCACAAGCCGTCTCAGGTTTTAGTCTGCTCCTCTTAGCTCAGTATGTTATTATCTCCACATCACAGGTTAGGAACTGAGGCTTGGAGAAGCTAGGTAAAGAGCTTGCTGAAACATAGGTTCCAGATGAGGGAACTAATAGTCACTGCACGTTTCCTTGCTCTGGATCCTGCATCAGAATCACCATAAGCAGCACTGCCTTCCAAATGCTTTTCCATGGGATAGTACTGCTTGATGAGTGACAGTTCCAGATATAAAAGTGGAAGATGTCTCAGCTGAGACAATTCCCAAGGCAGGCTGGCCCTGGAGACCAGGGGACCCTGCTGTGATAACTCTCAGAAGCTCCACATCCTCTGTTGCTGTTATCACTGCACCTTTGTTGCGGCCCAGAAATTACGAGTGAAATTCTTAACATGAAAAGGGCATGTGCACTTGTCTTCAGGGGTGTGAGCCGGACAGTGCTGCCTTGTGTGTAGTGGGATTGTGGGAGAAGATGCACAGGAGAGTGGGGTTGGCCTTGAGACAGAGGGCAGGAAGGCGGTGGAAGACATGAGCCTGCATTTCCAAAGCGCAAGCCTGAGGTACAACTCTGGACCAGAGCAGGAGATCTTAGGCTGTGGCAGAAACTAGTCCAGTGCACCAGGCTGGCTTCATGGGCAGTGACAGTTGCCCAAAGTACCCTGTTTAGAGGGGCCCTTTGCTTGGTTTCATGCTTCGCTGTCTTAGTTTTAAAATTCTTAATCAGTTTTGCACGTGAGACCCTCATTTTTATTTTGTATCAGCTCCTGCAAATTACATAACTAGTACTGAGGGTGCTTTTTCTTAACATTCTATTTACCCTGTAGTGTCCACTGCTACGGAGATCTCAGAAAGATGGAAAAAGGAGCTGCGTCATAGTGGTGAGAAGCGAAGGGAGTTCCATATGAAAATGGAACTCTCCAAGGGGAGAGAGCAGTACTTTCAATTTCTACTTTAAAGGGCTTGAAAGGGCCAAACATAGCAAACCCTCCTGGGAAGAGGTTCTAGTAGCAGTGGAGAGAGAGAATACTAAGCCTTACCTGAAACTTAAGGCAGGCATGGTGGGTTTGTTGGCTGTGGGGGAGGGGAGAGCAGTTAGAATCTATTAGGAATGAACATAAATGTGCATGTTTTGAAGTCTTATGTGAATATCTGCTTTTCTGAGCTTTCTCAAAACTTAGCTAATTTGAATTAAATTACACCCTCCCTCCAGCTTCTTTTATTCTGAGTTTTGGTTATATTTTTTATGTTGGAGACAAGCGAGAACTCTGCAAGGCACAAGTGAAGGTTAAAAGAGCCAAAGCTCAGGAAACTCTGGAGTCCTGTGGAACAGAGGCCAGGAACTCAGCCAGCCTGTTTCCTTTCTCTTTTACAACACCAAATGTTCTTCAAGCTCCACAAATGGAGAGGCTCATGTATTTTTCTAGGTAATTTGGGCCATACCTAACAGTTAGGGGCAAGTAGAGTTCCAGTATAAATTACTAGGTCTGGTACTTTACATGATAACAGTGGTTCTTTTAACAATTCTTTTTTGAAAGGCACAGCTTTCAATTACAACTTTGTTACTGCTGAGCAAGAGATTTTCAAGGTTCTGAGAGTTCTTGGAGAGCCTCTGTGAGATTCCTGTAAAAGCTACCTAGGGCTTTCAAAAGATTCAATAGTTTTACCTTAACCTGAGTGATTATTGCCTTGGGAGATCCTGTTCTGGGAATTTGTCTCTGTTACACCAGATATTGCAGGAGACTCTTGGTGTGACTGTGTGTGCCTGTGTGTCTTTTGGGTGTGTCTGTGTGTTTGAGTACCTGTATGTGCTTGTATATATGCCTGTATATGTCTGTGTGCCTATGTGTGTCTGTGTATTTGTCTGTGTGTGTCTCTGTGTGTGTCCGCGTGTGTCTGTGTGTGTGCATGTGCATATGTTTACACAACGTCAATTGTACTGCTTTATTACTTAGTCTTATAATCTAGTATTTGAACGTGGCAAAAAATCAATATGATAAATTTCATATTCCTTGAATAGCATGTATTCTTACAAGGATATTTCCCTTTATTCTGCTCATTATAGCGTTCCTTGGTAGTAATAATTTAATATAGGGCATAGAGTTTAAGGAAAAATGATTTCACTCTAGCAGCCCCACTTAGTGTGTGGGTAGAAGGGGCATTTTTGACTTATATATTCTTCTCATTTAAGTGTTAAAATGAATCCAATTTCTCAGCTAAAAATAGACTAGGATACATGAGTTATGTGAACTTCAAATACAAACTAAACCCAAACAAAGCAAAAGAAAAACTGTTCCAGTTTTTCAAGTTATTTTTACTTTAACAATTATGGAAGTAATTCATATTAGTTGTTAGAGTGGTAGAAGGTTTAAATCAGCAAAAACCAAAAACCAAACCAAACAGATAGCAAAAAAAAAAAAACAAAAAAAAAGAGCAAATCTGGTAATTTCCTTTATTTAACTCTAGTTCATTTTTCATTTTTTGATATGTCTATTTGTTTTCAAATTTTCTTTGTAATATTTACCAATATACTATTAACACAATTTCTTGTCAGTTGGTATACAGGTTTTCTGATAATACAATAATTACTTTCATCTTATTCCTAATTCAATATGGTGTTTTATACTTGTAGTAGCTATATGTGTGGTTAGTTTGACTTAGGATTTTTTTTTTTGACTATATGATGGTGTGAAAGTGACATGCATTTTGCAAACACTGTAGTATTTACAAATTTTGAATTTTGATGTTTTTGTGGATTTCTGCTATGCAGAATGAGATTCTCCTGCAATGCTGGCCAGTGGCAGTGACCCTCTATCCCCAATCAGCTATGCAGCCATGAGGGTTAACAACCTACTCTACAAGATACTATGTTACCAAACTATGATGCTTATTAGGTTAAATCAACATGAATTTTTACATAATATTTTCAATTTATTATGGGTTTATCAGATTATAACCCTATCATAAGTCAAGGATCATCTGTAGTTTATAGGAGCAGTTGAAAAAGAAACTGAATGACTCAGCAGATAACTGTCACCTCTTTTCCTGGACAGATTTGTCATGGGTTGTTGGTGACTTATGGAAAAGCAACTCTTTATCAGTGGGAATATTTATGGAATCTTTGTCCATTCAAGTTGGCTGAGAAAGAGAAGGAACTGTGAGCAGGAAAGATCCCCTTAGACAGAGATTTCTAGAAAGAATTTGGGGAAAGATGGACTCTAAATTAGAGCTTGCCCAGCGATATTAACTCTTTGTCTATCACATGAAGGAATTATTATTATTATTATTATTTTCCATTTTAGTGTTTAACATTTTAATGGTGTTTTATTCCTAAAGATTCTTTTTTTCTGGGACTGCAATGACACAAATATGAGCATTTTGTTCTAGTCCTATGGTCTTTGGGACTCCCTTTGTTTTTTATTCAGACTGTTTCCTCCTTTTTATTCAATTGGTTAATTTCTCTAGTTCTGTATTCACATTCACTGATTCTTCCTGTGATCTCTATTCTATTAACTAAACTCATTCATATAATTTTTGAATTTTTAGTTATTATATTTTTTAGTTATGAATTTTCCATTTGGCTCTTTATACTTTCTATTTTCAAATTTATTTCAAATGGAAGCATTTTTATGATGCCTGCTTTAACATCCCTGTCAGATAATTCTAATAGTTATTTTATCTTGGTGTTGGTGTCTTCAGTAGTTTCATAGGACTATTTCCAAAGATAATGAAGTACAATACATCTAGCAGCCGAAAGCAACATATTTCCCCCTCCCTATCACTCTGGTAGCCAGAATCTGAGATCAAGTTGTTGAAATGGCTATGTTCTCTCTGAAGGCTCTGGGTAAGAATTTTTCCTTGCCTCTTTCAATTTCTTGTGACTTGTGTCACTCCGTTGCTGTAAACTGCGTAATCCCCAACTTTGTTCTGCATTCACATAGTGTTGTTTTCTGTGTTTTTTTTTAAATTTTATTTTAAAGGGGGTAAAATAAATACAACAAAACAGAACAGAACAGGACATAAGAAAGCATAAATTTCAAAGCTAGACAACCAGAGATCTTCACTATCTGTCATATTGTCTCTTGTTTTCTTCCAAATGGTTGTCCATATCTTTGCATACGGGGAGTTCATACTAAATAGCATAGCCAATCTTTTCACAAGATGTGTAGTTCACTGGCTCCCACTTGCTGGGGGGCGGACATGGGATGGGGGACAGGATGGCATGAGATGTTTGATTGTCAGCCCGCGGGCCGGCAGGCTCACAGCCGCTCCCCCAGAGAGGGGAGGAATTCCTTGTTCTCCTGGCACCCTGAGTCAACCACATGGTGTAGGTCCTGAGGCACCAGGGTCTCTCTTCTGTGGGCCTCCGAAAGTCTGCCACACTCACATCCGCCCCACAGAGAGGGGAGAAGCTCCTTGTTCTCCTGGCACCCTGAGTCAACTGCATGGTGCGGGTCCTGAGGTGCCAGGATCTCTCTCCTGGAGGCCCCCAAAAGTCTGCCACACTTACCTGCTATTTCTTTCTGATGAATTGACCATTACATTTCCAAAGTTTTGAAATGGTAAACAGACCACAGAAAGAATTCTCTTTAGGCTCCTGTTTGAAACCAGCAGCTCTAGAAATCTGCTGGCCTTGCTTCAGGGCCACTGTCCTCTGTGTTTATGTGCTGTGTTCTGTCTCCCGTAAGAACATTTGTCATTGGATTTGGGGTCCACCTGGGCAATGCAGAATAATCTCATCTCAAGATCCTCAGTCACATTAGAAAAGGCCCATTTTCTGAATAAGATTACATTCACAAGGTCCAGTTATTGGAACATGGATATATTTATTTTGGGGCACCACCCTACCTGCAACAGCATTTGATGATTTTCTTTTTTTATTCAAGCTGTGGTCTCTTCCTGATTCTTACTGATAGTATGATGAATGATTTTCAGTTGAAATCTGGATATTTTGAAAATTATGTTGCTGTGCTTTGGGTGTGGTTTGACTCTGACCCTCAGGAATTCATGTGATAGAAGTTGTATTCTCAGTATCATGACATGAGAGGTGGTGGGGCTTCCAGAGCGAAAGCCTAGTGGAAGGTCATTGGAGGTACTACCCTTAGAAGATATGAGGGATTTCTCATGGGACCCTGAGTTAGTTCTTGCAAGAGGGTTGTTACAAAAATAGAGCAAGCCTGCCTCTGTCACCCCACTCTGGCTATAACTTTCTGTTTTTTTTTTTTTGCCAGGTGATCTTTCTGTCTCTCACACATGGTCTTCCATGATACCCTCTGCCATGGGGTGATGCAGCCAAGAGGATCTTTTCCAGTGCCAACACTTGTTTGAACTTACAGTTTCCAAAACTTCAAGCTTAGTAAATCTCTTTCCTTTATAAAGTACCCAGCCTCAGGTATCTCATTATAGCAGTGGGAAATGGGTGAATACATATGCTATATGACTGTAGATCTTATTTAAATATTTTGCAGCACTTTTTTCCCTGACACTATCCTGGCAGGGAGAAAGGGGGCAATATTGCCCTGTGAAATTATGATCAAGTTTACCCTCTGGCCTTTATTGATAACCTGCAAGAGAGGTTTCTAGTTACTGCTGGGTAAGATGGGAAGCAGTGTCACTCTCTGGTCTCTGCTGGTCTGCTGGGGCTGGGTGGGGGAGAGATGCCTAGTTATTGTTCCCTACATGACCTCCAGTGAGCCTGTGGGGAATGACTCATTTTAGCTGGGCCCACTGTCCACGAGCCCTTCTCTGATGTGACTGCAACAGAGAGGGCCTTGGTTCCCTCAAGTGGGGGACAGGAGTCTGGGTTCTGATTTTCCTGCCAGTGTTTGACTCTGGTGGTTATTATACTGCTGGGCTCCCTCTTCCCTGATCCTTTGGCTGAAGAGAAAGTTTGGGGCTTTTTGGTTTGTTTGTTTGTTGGCACTTGGTGATGTTTTTGGAATTCTGACTTTTTCATCATTTAGGCTGCAATTCATGGGACCAAAACAAAACATAATCTGGAGAAGTTGCCTTAGCTCCTGAGGTACCTGGCCAGGCTGCCTTCTTTTTTCCACCTTTCATTGTCTTTTTGTATTTGCTTTTAATACAATATGCAGAATTTGTAGCTATGCTGCATGGGAGAAGTGAGGAAACTGGGGTAAGTATTCATTTATTTTTTAATGCTTTCATAGTTGCATCTTTTATATTCAATCTTTAAGGCTGTATTTATTACTGTGGGCCCAGTAGAACCTAATCCCTGTGGTCCAATTTAGTGCTACAGAATCAGGATGTATGGGAGTCTCTCATTCTCTCTCTGTCTTTTTATAAACTTGCAGATTATTAAATATGTGCTAAAATTCAAGAGTCAGTGTTTATCCATTCAAAAAAATTTATTAAAATTGTTAGGTAGGCATCTTATCTATTTTTTCCCTTGGTGACTGGACCACTGTCTTAAAATCATTTATTAAATTATTCTTTTCTCCTCTATGATAGAATATTACATTTATGCATAAACATAAATATTTGGGTCCATTTCCAGATATTACATTCTGCTTCATTGATCTGTCTGACCATTCTGGCGCCAGTAACTTACTCTTTTTAATTGCTGTAACTCTAGTCTGTGTAGACTTCTGAATGTTGCCCTGTACCAGTCTTTAAAAGCCTCATAAGAAATCATTTGCCAGCAGAGAATGAGATGACTCATATGTGAAGATGCTTTGTAAATTGCAAAGCTCTTTGGCCTCTCAACCTCCTCCTGACACCAGCACTTCCTAAAACATGATCTCATCCTGTCCCTTCCTGACTCCAGAGCCTTGCTCATAACATGGAGCTCATCATCATGGCATTCCAGGCCTTCCCACCACAACCTGGTCTCTGCTACCTTTTTAAAAAGACTTCCCTTGCCTTCAGTAAAACCCTCTTATCCACCTGGCATCTATTGTCTAGACTTGCCTGGAGTATTACTTATATTTGGTCTTCTTATTCTCCCTATCGTGAAGGGCATCCTTTAAAATTGCTTACTATCCTCAAAGACCAAGCTTTTTATCTGAATTTTCCAGCTTTCCTGTCTTTTTTGGTACTCAGGGCTCTCACCTTACACTTAGCCTACATTGACCTAAGGTTGTTCCCAATGATGCATTGCTTTTGTTATGTATACTTTTGGGAATGTGTATATACTGTCATTATATGCAGAGGCTTTGTCTTCTTCTTTTTATACTATTGTTTCTCATAGCAAAGTATAAAACACAGAGTAGATGTTAACTCCATACATGTTTACTGATTAAATGAAGGAAGAGTGATATTAGGTCTTAGTGAAAGTCCATGATGATTTGTGTGGCTCAGATGCAAGCAGATTGGCCATTCCATTTCATCTTGTTTCAGCTAAATGTTCAGTTCAGACCAGTTGTGGGTGATCCTTGTGGTCTGAAATATAACCACTTTATATTAATCAATCAGACAGTGGTCTCATGGGACACAGTAGTTCTGCGTAGAGATACAGAAACTCAGAAATTTCCCCTCTAGATCATTACAAAAATCTCCTTGTGGTTCAGGTTGATGTCTGCCAGGCATCAAAGCTTTATCTGTGCACTCTGCTCTGCTCATCTACCTCTGAGGGAATTTACATGCATTGAGCTCTTAATACACCTGTAATCCCGGCACTTGGGAGGATCACTTCAGACCAGGAGTTCAAGACCACCCTGAGCACCATAGGGCCCTATCTCAAAAAGCAAAAACAAAAGCATCACATTTTTCCATATTTGCTTCATTTCTATCTTTTCTCATTGCTTTTGTTACTGAACTACTTTGAATTACAGATTTTATACTACCTCTAAATACTTCATCATGTATCTTCAAAATAGAATGTTTCTTTTTCTGACTACAATGCTGTTATCATTTATAATATAATGGATAATTTAAAAAATATCACTGATAGCCTATCTGCTGTGGTTTACATGTAGATGCCCCCAAGAGTCTCATGCACTCATAGCTGGGGCTTCTGGAAGGTGATTGGGTTATGTGGACTATGTCTGGCTTGCTGTTAGGAGCTGAATCTGGTTTGAAGAACAGGGTCACAGCGGGCATGACTGGACAGTTGTACCTCCCTCCTAGTCTCCTTTTCTCTCTGGTTCCTGGTTGCCATGCTGTGAGCAGCTTTTCCTATGTTGTTTCTGTCTCCCATATTGTTTCTTTGGAGCCAGCTGACATGAACTGAAACATGAGGCAAAATAAACCCCTCCCTCTTTAAGATTTAGATGTTGGATATTGTGTCTCAGGGATTAGAAAAGTGTCTAGGACATTATCCATACTGCAATAATCCTAATTTGCCTCAGAATGTATTTTATGGATATTTCTTTTCAAGCAAAGATATAACAGAAATGACACTGCATTAGACTGTCAGTGCTATGTTCTTTAGGTTTCTCTTAATCTAGTAGAGTATCTTCCCCATTTTTAAAAAATGAAAGTAGACCAATATCTTGTAGAATTTCATATTATAAATGATAGATTTATCTGATGTTTTTCCTCACAGTGTTTTTCTTGTTTTTCTCTTTCCTGCGATTGCTATACAATACATGTTAAATTTAAAGGCTTGGTTGGATTCAAGTTAGACGTTGTTGGTGCTAATACCTCATGAGTGGCAATGAAGAATATTTCATATTGCATTATAGAAGCATGAATGTAATATCTGGCCAACTGTTTCCCTATTTGTGATTCTTCATTTGTTACTCTGTTCAAGATAGTAACAGAATGTTCCATTGTAAAGAAAAGTCGCACCTTTGTGATTTTCCATTAAATGTTCACCTAATAATTTTAATATCCATTATTGATCTTTTCCTGAAAGGATAAAGATTTTTGCCCTGGTAGTTTCTGAGTAGGCTATAGGGAAACTGAGAAGAAGAGATACAAAGTCTTCTTTAGTGTAGATTATTATGTAGGTTACTGTTGTGGATATACTTATTTGGGATATGCTTGTCTACTGCAGCTTAACAAACAATCTAAAATATACTGATTTTAAACAACAATTATTTTATCTTTCTTAGTCTCTGTGGGTCAGAGATATACAAAGAGCATGGTTGAGTGCTCCTAACTTGGAGCCACCCCTGTAATTATTGGCAGATGGGACTGGAGCTGGAAAAGTAGGACACTAGACAATCTGGACTGTGGCCAGGCATTGCTTTCTCTCTACGTCATCACAGGTCCTCCTCATGTAGTTTCTCTACATGGGTTAGCTCGTATTTCCCCAGAGTGTGACAGCCTCACAGAAGGTGGGACTTCTTTACATGGTGGCCGCAATGCTTGTCTGAATGTTTGTGTTCCCCACTCCCAAATTCATATTTTAGAATTTTAAACTCCAAAGTGATTGATTTAGAAAGTGAGGCATTTAGGAGGTGATTAGCTTAGGAGAGTGCAGCCTCTATGAGTGAGGTTAGTGCCCTTTAAAGAGGAGACCAAGACAGTTTACCCCAGGGAGATCCACTACGGAGGGACACAGTGAAAAGGAACCATACATGAATCAGAATGTGTACCGTTGGCAGATACAGAATATACTGGTGCTTTGATCTTGGGCTTCTCTGCTTTCACACTTGTGAGAAATGAATTGCTATTATTTATAAATCAATTTATTTATGGGACAGTGTAATAGTAAACTGGATGGATTAAAACAGTGGCTCAAAATTGCTGTATGTTCCCTTATGAGACAGCACTCTTTGGAGATATAGCTTTGGAGGACACATGGCATCACTAGCAAAGTACTTTACTTGGAACCTATCATGAAAGGTGCCCCAGATTCAAGGGGAAAGGACCTAGATCTTACTTTTTGATAATAGGAATGCTGAAATGTTCAGCATGTTTTAAAACTATCACATGACTGTATTTATATGAAGTAAACCTGTGTATACATCCACTTATTAGTATTTGATTTTTAAGACTATCTAAATAATTGAGCTATGATAAAATGAATGGAACAACTAAAACCATGACTGAAGCAAAATCCAATAAAAGGACCAAGTAAACAGATATACAAGACACCTGAACTGATTGTAATCCCTTCCATTTATCACCACATTCACTTCCTGGGCAGGAAAGTAAAGCATGTAAGACTTTGGTGTTTGTAGCTCCAGTTGTTGAGAAGTTTACAGGTTTATCAAGAACATCACTTTTTCCCTTTGACATTGAATTTCAGACTTTATTGAATAGCTCTTTTCATTAGGGACATTCAGAAGCAGATTAGTCAATGCCTGGCTTTGGTTGTTCAAAAGATTAAGAAATATTTTTTATGTAGACACTTGCCATATCATTTCTCTGTGAAAATAGAGATATGAATAGCAATATTTGCTTTAAACTCCTTTCTAGGGAGAACTAAAATATGATGTGGGTATGTTGCTTTCAGTAGATTTAATCTTTAACCTAAAGTAGTTTGGCTCAGGGAAACTACAGTAATGATTTTCAACACTGTCTGCACATTAAAATCACAGAAATGGATTTCTTTTACAAACTTCATGTCTAGATTATTCTTCATGCCATCTAAGTGGGCATTAGTATTGTTTTATTTTTAAGTGAAGTTCTTCATTTGATTGCAATGTGTAGTCAGGGCCCAGAACTGTTGGTTTAGAACAAGACTTGATGAACTTCTGAAGATGGTATACAGTAAATATGTTCAGCGTTGTGGCCATATGGTCCTGTTGAGACTATTCAGAGTTGCTTTTACTGTGGGACAGCAGCCATAGTCAATATGTTGATAAGTGGGCATGGCTGTTTTCCAATAAAACTTTATTTGCAAGACCAAGCAGCAGATCAATTTGTCCTGTTGGTGCTAGTTTAATGACTGACCCTTCATTCAGGGAAGCAGATTGTACACTTTTTCAAAAACTTCATCTTATCTGTAGAGCCTCAGATGTGCAGGTAAGAAAGAAGTAAATACTTTCATTACTATTGCAGCTGACATAGGTATTTGGAGTGACACTGTAATTATTTGATCCTTTTGTAGTGCTGTATAAGGCTCAGGGTCTTATACAGGCCAGGCAAGTGCACTGCTATATAGCTATATCATTGGCCTTTGAATGGCAGTTTAAGTTGCTGTTTGCTACCTATTTTTTAAAAAAGGGGTTAACTTGCCATCTTATGTGTTGGTTTGTACAGTTTCTCTCCCCCTATTTCTCCTTCTGTGCAAGTGTCCTGCCCTTAGCACATAGGTCTTTGGAGCTAGGAGTGATCTTAGAAATGGATTCCTCCTCACTCTTTCCAGAAGCATTGCTCTTGCCCATTACTGCTAGGGCAGGGGCTAGAACTCAGGCCTGCAAGTCCCTGTCTAGAGGTAATCTCACTTTTGTCCTTGACTTCCCTCTGTCCAACTTCCATGGACACAGAATGGCATCTCTGCTTTGTTAGAATACTTGTTGCCATGGATTTGGATGTTGGGATAGTCTTGATTTGTTTCTTAATCATTAAAAATGATTTGAGAATAGGTTAATTCATTGTCCTGTATCACCATGCCTGCTCTCCAACAACTGTGTCACCTCTTGCTTCTCTCCATCAGCAGTCTGACTTCAGACCCTAGTGCAAAAGCTCCCTCTGCCTTTTAAACTCCTTAACATCTCTGTTTGTTATGACTAGACACCATCCCCCACACAATGTTTTCCCCAAACCATTTCTCTCAGGCTCAGAAAGCCTGTCTCCTCCTGGTCCTGTTTGTAGGTTCCTCTCTGGTCTTACAGAACCTTTTTATTTCATAAAGAATGTATTGTACATTTTATTTTTTAATAATCCTTATATTTACTTATTTTACTTATGTATTTATTTTATTTTAAAGGCATTAAAACAATACAATGAAATGAAACAGTGATAAGACAGTAGGAAATCTACAGTAGTTACTATATCACATATTGTTGTCCTCTAAATAGTTGCTCAGACTACCGGCTTTAGGCTGGCTCACAGGCAAGGGCTTAGCTTCCTTCCTGGTTCTCCCTGGACTGTGCTCCAGCTGGCTCATGGGCAGGGTTTTAGCTGCCTTCCTGGATCTCCTCAATGCATGCTCCAGCTGGCTCACAGGTAGGGGTTTAGCTGACTTCCTTTTAATTTTATTTTAAAGAGAATAAAACCAAACCAAACAAAACAGAATAAAATCAATCAAAGCAAAACAGTGAAAGTGATAGAAGATTTTAAAACAGGATAATAGGAAATCAACAGTGGTTACCATAGTGCCTCTTGTTATCTTCAAAATTGCTGCCCATACCATCATACAAGTAAAATCAAGCAAAACAGAACAGAACAAAACCAATCAAAAAAGAATATTGAAGAACACAAACCAATAAAATGGAACAAAACATAGCAGTGAGAACAATATTGGATTTCAAAAACAAGACAAAAAGAAATCCCCCATAGTTGCTATATTGCATATTTTTATCCTTTAAATAGATGCTCAGACTGCTGGCTTGAGGTCTGCAAAGTCAATCAAACAAGCATTAAGTGGTTTTTGTACTTCAGTTGCTATCACCTCATTCTGTGATTCTCTGAATTAGCCAGTTGCTTATGGGGGATAGGGAGAATGGGAAGGCTCTTCTTTTCTTCCAGCTTGCATGCCTGCTGGCTCATGGGAAAGGTGAATTGGCTTCTTGTTTCTTTTGCCTGCCTCACATGGATGCTGCTGGCTCATGGGAGGAGTGCTTCTTGTTTCTCTTCTTGGCCAACAGTTACCTACCACTGGCTCATGGGAAGGGCCAATTGGCTTCCTGTTTTTCCTCTTGGCCCACAGTTACTGCTGGCTCACAGGAAGGGCAAATTAGCTTCTTGCTTCTCTTCCTGGTCCCACATGGCCACTGCTGGCTCATGGGAAGGATGATTTGGCTTCTTGTTTCTCTTCCTGGCCCACAGTTACTGTTGACTGATGGGAAGAGTGAACTGGCTTTTTGTTTCTTTTCCCACCCCCACATGGCCTCTTTTAGCACCTTTTTAAAGCCAGTCCATGTTGTGCTACTCTCACTGATGGCTTACCCCATGCCAGTTTCCATCCATATAATCTTTTACGTAATCTCATCTGCTTTCACAATTTTGAATTCCAAAAGCACAGCTTCCTTATCTCTGCCTGATATGATCATAGTCACCTACTACTAAAATAGTCTTTTTAAAATTCTGGTTATATGTCAAAGAATTTAGTGAACAGTGATTTGTTTGTATTTTGACTACATTTAGTAAGTAATGACATGTTGGATTAATCAACACTCTGCCCTTTGAATTTTTTGCTCTAAATTATTTTACATGAATTAATTTCTAGTTTTATGAGATGTAAGAATTGTTAAATGCAAAAATATGGAAATTTTGGAAACTTTGGTTTTTCTTGGTTTTATTTACTGAAAGTATTCAGTGTCTGTGTGTTTGATTCTAAAATGATTCCTCCAGAGAAATAATAAATAAATATTAAAATAATATTTAAATAAATATTAAAATATAAAATAAATATTAAAATAATATAAAATAAATATTAAAATAATATTAAATAAATATTAAAATAATAAATATTAAAAATAATAAATTATTTTTAATAATAAAAATAATAAATTATTTTTAATAATAAAAATAATAATTTTATTAAAAATAATAAAAATAATAGTTAAAAATAATCACATATAATTTCTCAATTGTTAAGCCAGCCTTAATCACTAAAGTAATTATTTTCTATCTTGGTAATATTTTGACAAAACTGGTTGCAGCATAAACTGGAAAACTTTTCATAGGAAGCAATTTGGTAACATTCAAAAGTGTATTTTTATAGTAGAAACACACTCTAATACTATGTTTGAATACACTTAAAATGTTCTGAGAAAGAAAAATAAAGCTGCTTGGGTATAAGGATAAGGAGGTAGGATGGGAGACATCATGGCACTAGCCTAGTTCAAAGTTTAGATTTCTTCTGTCCATAGAGTTCTGTACTTTGTGGATATGAAGAATAGAGTCTTTTACATTAAAGCTAAGGTTTTTATTACATGCACTTACTGCATCATCCCACCAAAATTTTTTATTGGAGAATAATAAGAAGGGATGGACAAAGCTAGGTGCCTGGCAGGAATGAGTGTTTTCTTTTTCTCTGTGCTCAGGGTAGTCACTGGTCTAGGTAGTAAAGTCTTCCTCTAAGAGAAGCAGGAAGCTGAAAGGCAGCCTGGTGGAATCATGTATGGTTTGTTGACTCATCATCAAGATCTTTAAAACTTTACTATGTGTTTCCCACACCTGTTCTTTGCTACATTAGCCAAGCCGAAGCTAGTCTGAAGAGGGAAGTGCTCCAACAGTTGGGGATCTGTATTTTACCTGGAAGCCAACAGAGGTTCCCATGCATGGTGCAGCCTGGTTTTGAGTTGCTTGTACTAAATTCATTGAGTTTTGTGAGTTGGCTGACTTTTGCACACATTAAGGGCAGGTGAAACTGCACAATTTGTGCCATAGTTGGAAAAGCAGACCTGTGTGATTTTTGACTTCTCTAATCACATCATATTAACTTCTTCAATAATACTAATTAGATTAGTTAGAGATGAAAGTAAGTTAGTTGTGATTAAAATTGGTCTTGGTTAGAACAAATAGGAAGGTAGGAAAAGGTAGTGATGGTACTCTGAACAGTCTGGGAACAATCATGCCTCTGTTTCTGTCTGTGACAGAGAAAGTAGTCTCTAAAATATAAGGCTGAAGTGAGAATTTCTTAAAAGTTGCCAGTAGGCCTCTGATAGAGCTGTCCCTTGCAGAGAGACACAAAAATCTCCAAATAAGGGGTTCAAATAACCATGATGTATAACTCTGAAGTTCTGTGAGTTGGGGATCTGCCAGGCTTTAGCTGGAGTCCTTCTAACCTGTGTGTTGTTGACTGGGTCTCTCCCATAGTTGTGCTCAGCTGGAGGCTCAGCCTGGCGATGGACACAGAAGATGGCCTCTCATCCTCCAGGACCCTTTCCATATGGCTCTGTCTGGACTCCACTGTGGATCAAAGTTGGATCCTAGACTTTAAAAACAAAGCTATTTGACACGTGTGTTCATACATTGCATGGTTTCTCTGGTATGAGAAACTACAAGTGTACATAAGGACCAAAATGTAGAGTAGGTATCGTGAAATAGGAAGAAAATATTCAAATGGGAAAAGGAACTAGGAAAGTGAGGGGGAAGGAAGGGAAAAGGAAAAAAAATAGAAGGAAAATGGAAAAAAGCTTTTATAAATAAGGAGGGGAAGAGGAGTTGAACGGAGGGGAGGGAAAAGAGAAAAATAAGAATCAAGATATAACATATACAGGTATGAATTCCACATGATGAATGTTATCATTATGTATATCTAAAATATACCAATAAAATTAATAATAAAAAAATTGGACATGTTAAGTCCAGACTGGCACAGCACTGGAATTGATTGTATTGGCCAGAACCAGCCATAAGCCCCACCCAGATTCAAGAGGAGGGTTGCAGCCTCTGAATCTTGGTGCTGGGAGGGAGGGAAAAAGTGGTCTCTTACAGAATTCCAAACATAGAGAGGATTATGTTTTTCTTCTGATAACCTAAATTATGTCAATGCTATTATGTCAATGCTATTATTGTTACTAAGCAATGTTAGCTAAGTAAATGCGATGATGGATGTAGAAAAAAATTAAAAATGGCAAAATACTACATGAAATTGAGTTCTGGACTAGTTGGAAAGCATAATTGGAAGATTTCTAGATGTAAAACTTTGAGGTCTTTATTTAACATATAAGGAAACTGAGAATCTTATAAATAATTTGTCTAAGTAACTCATTACTACTTTTATGCCATTTATTCCTTTAAAAAACCCACATTGATAGAGAAATGAGTCGAAATAACTCATAATGTCCAGCTCTGTGCTTTTCTCTCCCCTCCACCTTGTAATCATGTGGAGAAATGTTCTGAGACCCAGGAGTTCTTTCTGAAAGAAGTTTAAATTCATTTTCTTTGTCACCATGCAGAGCTTGTTTCTTTTGGCACTATTGACATTCGGAGCTGGATAGTTCTTTGTCATGGGAGGTTGTCCTGTGCCATGTAGGATTTTTAAAGCAGCATCCCTGGCCTCTACCTACTAAATGCCAAGGCCCACACAATTGTGACATCCAAAAAGGTCTCCAGGCATTGCCAAATGTTCCCACTGAGAACCACTGCTGTAACCTAAGACACTGACATTGACTGGATTGTTGCTTCTGAATTATCTACATAATAATACCTAAGGATTAACTATTTTCCAAACCAGGGCATAGGTCTCATAAAGGATTTTCCCCATACTGATTTGTACACACACACACACACACACACACAGAGAACGTTTTATATTGTAAGTTTAATGTATAAAATCAGTATTACATTTGGTTACAGGTGTCATACAGATTACTTCTGTTTTTGTTTTCTTCTTTTTTGTGGTAATGGGGACTGAATCCACAGTCTGTTCATGCTAATAAAGCAAGGGCTCTACCACTGAGCCCCAGCCCTTTTGTAAATTAGACCGGGTTTTGCTAAATTGCCCAGGTTGAGCTTGAACTGGCAATCCTCCTGCCTCAGCCTCCTGAGTACCATTCTCAGCTCAGATCACTTTTAATGAAACATTTCCTTACAATCCAGTTGTTTTGGAATTATTAAAGGTATATGGTTCATAGGATTTTTTCTACAAACCTAAACCCCTATCAGTTGGTAAATGTCAAATATCTTTTCAGCACTTGCCCCTGAATCAACCCCATGAAAAGGTGATGCAAATGACAGCATGTTCACAAAACAGAAAATGTAATAAAGACTTAGAAAAATGTCTAGTGGATTTGAAGTAAGTAGACCAGAACATATTCAGTTTAAAAGCACTTCCTGATTCAAGCATTATTCAAACTGACTTTTTACACTAATCAAATTGTTTCAAGTATTCATTTCAAATCAGATGAAATATCTGAAAAATTATTCTTTTCTAGTTGCTGACTCCAACTGTATGTCTTACAACAGTAAATTTGATTTGACTGTTTCCATCTTTCTTTTTCCCATGTGCATGATAATGTTGATGGAACTATAGAAGCAACACCAACAATGAAATTAAATAATTTCAAGATTTCTTGCCTAAGGAATCTCAGCAGTACCGGAAGGTGCCAGGGTGGCAAAGAGAGGGTACCCACCTGCTTCATGTAAGTCTCAGTAGTCCAATACTGGTGAAAAGCCAGTCAACTCACTTTTATTTCTCCATCAGTTTCCCAACAGATCTGTCAAAATGTTGCAAATAAATGTCCACAGCATCCCCATATATAAACATATGCTTATATTTGTTCCTTTATTTGCTTTTTTGGCTCAACACAAATACCTACAATACCCTAATATGCTTGTTCTGCTCATTTGGAAAAGCTGTCTGATGATTTTCCCACTGGCATTTTGGATAACTACTAGCTGAAACTGCTAAATAAATCTCAAGTCTGTGCAAATTAATATTTATGCTCTGTTCCTAATAAAATACAGCTGAAATCTCAAGTAGAAGATGTCCTCTATCGTCTGACATGCACTTGACTGTGATAATAAAATGTTGGCTACCTCAACCTTAAATTTTAGAGATTCATGGTGAATAATTTTGACATTCTGGTTTCTCTTAATTTTTTGAACTTATGCATGAATTTAAAATCATTTTGTCTAATGATATGAAATAAGACAATATGGCAGAAGTAAATTTGGTGACACAATTACACTCAGGTATTTATCATCTGGATAACTTGCTTTCCCTCCAGTTACCTCCCCTCCCCTTCCTTCCCACTTTTCCTATGAGACTTGATATTGAGCATCTGTCCTCATCTTCCTCACCCTGCCCCACATCTGGACTTGAATTGCCTTTAATTATACCCTCAAGCAGCCCAATTTTCTCTACCATAAAATTGTCCTACAGAGTTGCATAGTTCTAAAAGATCTGACCCATTAATTTTTCTGTTGATTTTAATTTCTCCTGAGCATCAGATTTTTG
Source organism: Dolichotis patagonum (assembly GCA_004027295.1). NCBI lineage: Eukaryota > Metazoa > Chordata > Mammalia > Rodentia > Caviidae > Dolichotis > Dolichotis patagonum. The sequence goes on along the minus strand of PVJX010007362.1, from coordinate 10,808 downwards.
GCAAAAGTATAAAATTTGAATGAGAGACTAAAGATGAAGAAACAGCATTCCAAATCAGAAATCATTTATATAAAGGGACAAATTATTATAAGCAGCAAGGACATTTGGTCCTCTAAGTCAAAGTGTTATTAACTCAGTTACATCTTTTGATTCATTTCTTATTAGAATTTCTTGGGAGAAAGATGAGTTTGGTATAGTACCTTTGTTTCCCTGAGGACTGCCCTTGATTCAGAGTTACAGAGTAAGATGTATTAGAGGCGTGAATTGCTGCACATGAAGATGTAAAGTACTTTCTGTGTGAAGACCACCTCCACCTCCTTGCTTATAGACTCTCTAATGTTTTCATGCAGATGATCAAAGAAAATCTAGCATTGTTTAAGGTCCACAAACCCAACTGAATATCTTATCCCATAAACTCAGAGTAGGTGTTGAATAAATATCAGTCAACCTGCATTCAACTTGTGTTGCTTGGTGAGAACTCTTGGGGTTGCTGGCTTCACTACTACTTTATTGTTTTTGTATTAAGACTGGGCTGTTTTAGGCAAAGCCTCATAAAACATTTGCATTGTAGTGGTTCCTTGGCACCCAGAGGGCCTTGTCTTCAGCTTCACATATGAAGCACATATTAAGGTGCTCAGCACACTAGGTAGCCCGAAACTTGGGAAATGTGAGTGGGAGGATCCCATAGGATATTTCCTCACTCTATTAAAGAATTCTCCATGCTCCTACAGTGAATGCATTTTCAACAGATGTAATACTGTCATTAAGGAGGCAAAAAATTGGTTTTTAAGGGATTAAAATTTGCATATATTACAATGGTTTGTGTCCCCCACATCAATGTTCAATGCTACCTGAAAACATCATGCCCTTAAATTCTCTCTTTGGGGAGAAATTTCATGTGAAGTCAGTTTGTTAACTAATTTAAATGAACTTTAAATTAAATATATTTTCTCCTTTGGGTGATAATGAAAACAAACAAACAAAAAAAGAAGCCTGAGAAACATTGTTCTAGACTGCCTGTAATAAACAGATATGTACTCTCTTGTTATCTTCCCTCAGATAAAACAGCACTTGGAAAGGTATTTACCATGGTGGCTTTCTTAAAATGAACACCTAGGAAAACAATGGGAAAAGAACCTTCCCTGGGGAAAACAATGGGAAAAGTTACCTGCCCTTGACATTGGAGAAAATGTGCAAAGAGGTCTGGTAATTCATGGTGACCATCATGGGCTCCATCCACTTATTCATTCCTGCTTTCATTGGCTATCACAGCCAATGATAGCTAAGTCTGTGCTAATCTGAGTTGTTCAGCAAACAGATGAGAGCTCTGAGTATTTTCCGATCCTTATAAAACACACACGTGCATCCGTGTGCATTGGTCACAGTACGCAACATAGCTAGTGACTTACTCAAACTATATAGCTCATAAATAATTAAGCAGGATATCTCTTTCCCCAGCCATGCACACGTGAGGAGGTTAGTTTTCCACAGCAGAAAGTATATTGTACACCTTCATAATCTCAGGGTCTAGCATACACTCAGTCATATATAGGAATTCAACCTATATTGTTAAATGCATATATTTCCCTGAACCTGAGACTATTAGATCATCAACACAATGCAGGACTATCCCCAAGAAGTAGAGGACTATTTGTGTGGTTTATAGTTGTTTTGCACTTGTATCAACTTCTTCATTTGCAAAGATGGAACAAAAGAGCTGTGACAACTTCTTCAAATAGAGTTTATCTGAATTTCTCAGAAATTTGCCATGGAGTTCAAAAAGCACTTATTAACTTCTAGGTTATCTTTTTAGTGAATTATTTATTTCATTTTATTTATTTACTTATTTATTTTTTGGTGCCAGGGATTGAACTCACGACTTTGTGTTTGCCAAGCAGGCATTTATGCCACTGAGCTAAACCCCTGGCCCCTGAATTGTTTATTTTTGAGATGGGTTCTCACTATGTTTCCTAAGCTGAAACTTTCTTTTCCTTCCTTGAAAATTGTTCAATGATTCTTTCCAGGAAGTCAGTTTTCTGAGACAATTTCCTTTCTTTCCCTAGTACAACCAACAGGGAGTTAAACTTTTGGGCTCAAGTGATTCTCTATTTCGGCTTCTTGAGTAGCTGGTATTACAGGTACATTCTACTGCTGTGCTCAGTCCTGTAAGTTATTTTCATACAATCGTTATTTAACTTTTCATGCTTTCATAGCAGATAATACTTTAAACAGTAAAACAGAGTGCTTAATTGTATCTTGGATCTGAAAGGCTGACTTTTGATCCCATAACCTTTCAGGCCTGACCAGGCCAGACCTTTCTGTCTGATACTTCACACAGTGGAAATCAGCTGTTACCTTTCTAGATTCAGAAAAGTGGAGAAGATTTTCATTTATATAAGCCATAAAGAAAATTAACCTAAAAGAGACTTAGAAACAATTTATTTGCTTATAAAGCCATTTTATATTCTGTACTTTGGGGAAGACATCAGTTATGTATTGAAGAAAAATGGTTCTGCAACATTAGTGATGAAAACCAACAACTCTCCTGCCCTATGTGCTCTTTTGTATTTTTTCCTGCTTCAAGATAGTCTCCATAAACTCTTGAGCTGATTTGTCTGTTTAACATGTATGGATACTCCTTGGTTTTTCAGTTTCATGCATTTTCTTTTGAATTCTCTTCCTTCTGCCTACCATGTCTTTATTCTCTATTATCTACCTCCCTGTAATCAGAATTTTATTTCTGATTTGATCATATTCAGTGTTAAATTATGACTGATTAAATTATCACAGCTGAACCATGCAGTAGGCTAGGCTTTTTTCTAAGGTGTCTTGTATTTCAAATTTATTAAGTGTACTTGTTAAAAGACAAGGTTGTACTTAAAGAATAAAAAAGCAAAGCATAAAAATGGGTAGAAATGATACAGAATTTTAAAAGGAATAACATTAAGAAATCAACCTTTTGCATTGGAAGCCCCACGTTGCATACAGCAAGAACACTGTCATGTGTCTTTAAAAGAGTTTACATCTGAATGTACTTCCTATGGGTCTGATTATGTCCTTCTCAGATTCATACATAGAAACTTAACCTGCATGTATTAGGTGGTATTAAGAGGTGAGACTTTTGGGAGTTGACTAGCACATGAAGACAGAGACCTGATGAAACTTGATTGCCTTCCCTGCTGTACATGAAGTAGGCAGCAAGCCTTTATCAGAATCTGCAGGTGGCTTGAACTTGAACTTCTGGACTCCAGAACTGTGAGAAATAATTTTTTTTGTTTGTAAGTTACCCAGCTTAGGGTATTTTTGTTATAGGAACAAAACTATAGGAACATGAACTAAGATAACACTAGAAAATAAAATACATGTATTCTGGAAAACAGAAAATGCCCAATAAAGTTAAATTTGCTTCTCATGAAATCAATAATTTCCTATGAGAAAGGAAGCATGTCCTGAGTGGCAAGAATTAAAAATAGGAAAGATTAATTAATATAGAAAATTGACAAATGGTACGAGTGTAGAAAATTTAGGCTGGTGCAAGAAAACAAAGAATGGTTCAGTGTGACTGGAGCATATTGTCCGTGACTCTTAGGAACTAACTGTAGAAATAAGTGAGAAAAAGCTAGCCTGGAAAGGAAGACTTGAGTGCAGTGGAGCAAATTTGGGATGACCTCAGGAAACAGAAGTGAGGACATGAGGATGTGAGCCAGGAGTGAGAAGAAAGCTATGGGCAACTGGGGCTCAATTCCGCTGAGGCCCCTCTGAGGGATCCAGTGGACCCTGTCAGATTTGTGCTGTCAAAGGAAGGGGATGCTGGGGTATGTACTGCCCACTCTTGCCTCCAGTTGCTGATTGTTGCTCCAGCAGCATAAACATCCTTGTGTTTCTGGATTATATTCACAGGTGGGGAGTGAGCTCAGGCACTGGGAGAGGACACAGGAGCAGGAGAGACAATCGAGGTGAAAGCCGCCAGCTGGCTGGGAACTGCAGTTTCAGGGAAGCTGTAGTGCCTGAAGAGGTGGGGCAGAGATTTGTATCTGTGATGGCACAGACCTTGTGTTGGTCAGTCTACTATGAGCAAAAGTGATGACTATTACTTCCAAGTGGAGCTTAAGAAGGGTTCATGATTTTCCTGTCTTTTCCCCTTCACATCAATAGTATGATTCAGATGATGGAGGCTCCCTCTGTTTGTCCTGGAGTGAGAAGATAATGGGGCAATACCGGCAGCTGACTCACATGGGACAGATATAGAACGTGAGTGAGAAATAAATCTATTTCTTACAAGTGCATGCAATTTTAAAGCTTATGAATAGTGTAGCATAACATAGCCTAACTTGATAAGAAGGAGATGTGATAACAAAGTGAATATATAAGTTAAAATTCTCATTATTATAAAAGATAAACTGCCATCGATACCTCTCAGAATACTGCCCCTTCCTTCAAATACTTATTTCATCATTCTTGCCACATTCTGAAGCAGTTCTGGAAGTTCTCTTTCATGAATGTCTTTAGTTGTGTTATTGAGGCTGCATCAGTGTCCTGAATTGAATCACAGTGTTTCCTTTTATAGTCATTTTGACTTTGAGGAATAACCAGAAGTACATGGAGCCAGATTTGGTAGATGAGGACACACTGTAATGTTTCTATTTGACAGAGACTTCCATAAACATAAACTGTAAACTTCTTCAGCAAGTGTCAAGAATAATTGGATGTGTGTTCAAAGCAAGTATATTTGGAGGAGTATTGATATCAATGTTTCACTTAATTTTTAAGATTTAAACATTCACTGTATTTTCTGAAAAAGTAACCATTCACTGTATTTTTTGATCACATCAGATACAATCACTTATCAAGATGAATAATTACTTGATGGTTAATTATGACCAGATACCACAAAAATCCAGTGTTTAGTGTAAGGAACTGAAAGAGTAAATAAGATCTAAATGGTACAATTGCTATTGTGAAAGGGAAAGACACTGCCCAAAAAGAAAGAACAACTGGGATGGGGAAAGGAGAAAACAAGGAAGGGGGGAAAAAAAATCTATATATATACACAAGATAGCTAACATAATTGCACTACTCATTCTATTAGTTCATCGAAAGGTACTGTTAGTGCTTGTATTGTTTGATCAATTTTGCATGCCTGCATCTGGTAATCTAAGCCACTATTATGAAGACAGCAATATGTAATATAATAGCCATTTTTAATTTCCTATCATCTTGTTTTGAAATTCTGTATCATTTTTATTGTTTTTAAATCTCTTTAAAATAAAAAAAATCCAGTGGTGTAACCAAGATGCATTTCTAATGTCTAGTTGAAGAGGGGCATGCAGGATGCCTGGGCTCCGCTCCATTAGCTCATCTGGGGGTCCAGGTTCTTTTCATCTGCTTGCAGTGTCAGCCAGAAGGACAAAGGTTAGCAACCTTTATCTGTAAAGGGCAAGTTAGTATGCATTTTAGGTTCATGGACCATATGTCTTTTTGTTAAAAGTACTTGAATTCTATTGCTCGAGAATGAAAGCAGCCATTCATAACATCAAAATGTTCAGGTGTGATTGTGTTTCAAGAAAGCCTTATTTGCAAACACAGACAGCAGATCTCATTTGGCCTGTTTACTAATGCCTAATTTAGACTCTAAATAAAACCCATAAGCTCACTTCAGTAACACAAATGCTGAAATTGCAATAATTTAGACAATGTTGATATGGTTCTTACAGTAGAACAGTACAAATGATTTAGGAGGTGCATTGGTCTCTGAAGCAATCGGGCATTGAGCTATGCACAGGTGCCACTTGGGGAAGGTGATGGCTTTCCAGGCAAGTCCATATAAAGAACAGCTCCTGAGTATTACCTCTGCATTCAAGGGTCTGAGTTGGTTTTCTAGGCTCTGAAATTTCACTCTGAGCATAAGCCAAGTAGTCAGCTTCTGGGAACAGATTTTGTCTAAATAGACACACAGAGTACTGTATAAATTAAAATGCCAGTTCCATCACTTGCAACACAAATGTAACTGTCAGGTAGATGGGATGTTTGTATTCTTTAATCAGTGTATTTTCTCACTGGAGGCAAGCAACTTGGGAAGACAGCTCATAATTTGAAGTGAGTGCCAAGACTTTTAAATCAGAACCAGAAAGAGAGTTCGATGTTCTAGTGGCTGGTGATAACCAGATGTGTCTTTTTCCATCAAAGGGAACCATCTACCACATAGGTTTGATAGTGGTACATCTTTATTGGACTATGTCTTTTGGTGGGATCATACCCCTATATGATAAAGCTCTGGTTTTGTAACCAACTTGTCTAATAGAATGATGTACATCTGTGTCCTGGTATTGTGTGATATCGCTTTTAGACTGTTGGGGAGTTCATCATTCTGCACTCCCCCACCAGGCTAGCAGCAAATCATTTCATATTTTTATTGAAATGCAAAATGTAAGAAGTCTAAGCATAAAAATAAGAGATGAGTGAATTGTATTTAGAGAGAAGAGGGTTTTTCAAGTTTAAAAGCAATGGAAAAATTTAAAAAGGAAAACAACAGAATGGATTATTAATGAATTAAACAAATTGAAAATAGATTATTATTTAAACGTAAACCATACCCATACCAGTAAAATACATTGCATTAAAATGCAAACTAAATGTAGGAAAAATGTTTGAATTAGGTGGCAAATGGGATCTTTAAGCAATCCTAAAAGCCTTCATATATAAATAGGTTTAGTGGTCAAATAAGAACTTAACCAGAATTTATATGGATAATTATGGAAAAAACATGCACAAGTGATTCACAAAAGCATGATACTGACTACTAATAAACTTGTATGCATGTATTTAATTTCCAGAAAAGTGATGGAAAAGTAACATCATTTACCTTGTCATTGTGCCAGAGACAAGAGTGCTCAGCAAAGTTTCCATGTCTGTGTTGGTACTTTCAGGCATTTGTAGAAGTTAGGCTGGATCATGTGGCTAGTTTTGGTTAATGAACTATGACATATATGTGACATCTGTGACATCTGTGACATGTGTGACATCTGGGTCAAGGCAGTTGAGAGCCCTCTTTGCTGACCTGCAACAGTTTTGGAGACCACGTGTTCCAGGTGCTGTGGCTACAATATGGTAAATTTATGTGAGGGCTAGATAAGCTTTTATTGTGTTTATCATCTGAAGTTTGGGTAATAAGCTTGGTTTTTCTAGAAAGAGAGGACAACCATTTGGGTCACAGTAGACTAGGGAGAAAGTGCCAGGAGATTAGATTAGAAAGGAAGGTAGAACCTGCATAAGGGAGACTACGTGGACAATAGTGAAGAACTGGAATTTTATTTTTAGTGCAATAGAAATCAGTATATAAAGAACATACCTCAAGAACCTTAAGATTGTCCAAAAATGTGAGGTCTATTCTAAAGGTTCTAAGGAAAATCTAAAGATTTATATATAATAGCACTTATTCCTAAATTATAATAGCAAAAAGTTGAAAAAGCTTAAACATTTAAAAATATAAGAACTACTAAAGGTATAATATTATTATTACTGAACAGGCATTTCCCTAAAAGACTTATTTATTTTTGTTTTTTTTATTTATTTATTTATTTATTTTTATTTTGAAAGTAGTAAAAATACAACAGAACAAGATGGAACAAAGCCAATAGAGACAATGCAGTGAAATTGGTACATAACTTCACAGCAGGATACCGGGATAACAGTAATAGGTACCATAGTATATCTCCTTATCTTCACAATAGTTGTCCAGCCAATTAGGTTTAGTGAAATCAAACCAAAAACAGAACATTATAAAACCAATTGAAAGAGAATATTGAATAAAGTAAAACAATCATAATGAAATAAAACAGTGAAAACATTTGTCTTCAAACAGAAGATAGAAGGAAATTCCCCATATTTACTGTCTTGTACAATGTCATCTTCCCAAGACATGCTCAGACCTCTGTCCCCAGTTGCTAATGGGGGTGGGTGTGGGGGTGGGTGTGAGGTGGGTTGGGATGTTAGATTCCCAGCCCACCGGCTCATGGGAGCCGCTGACAGGTTCTCCTCCTGGCTTGAGCCAGAGTTAGGTGCTTACCAAGAGGGTGGGTGAGTTGCTTTCTTGTGCAGCCACCTGGGTTCCACCATGGCCAGATGCCCTAAAAGATTTAGACAGAAATTTTTATGCTTTATTTACAGTAGCAACAAAATTTAGAAATAAGTAAAAAGAATGCAGAGTTTTAGTGAAGAATGACTTGAATAAATGGAGGAAAGACCAAGGTTCTGGGTGCAAGGGCTTAATAGTTTAAAAAGTTTTTGTGTCCTTTATTCAGCTGTCAATCAGCAAAATTCCAATTAAAGTCCCTAGCAAATTTTAATTAAGCTTTATAAATTTGAGTCTAAAGTTTATCTAGAGGAAAACATGTGTGAGAAAAGCTAAGAATAGCTTCAAAAAAGAACAATGCAGGCTTTCCTTCAGCTGTGGATGTTGACTCAGTCAAAAGGATAAGAGTTCAGAAAGAGTCTCAGTTTTTGTATGAAAATTTACAGTAAAATAAAGCTAGAATTTGAAACACTGGGAAATATGTATACTATACAATAAATGGAGATTGGCATAATTGAATATACATTCACATAAAAAATATAGTGAGCTCTATCCCACGCATAATACCCAGGAAAATATTTTGTGTGAATTGAAGAATGTCACCTTTAATAAAATCAGTAGAAGAAAATTTAGGTGCCAAAGGCAGTAATCAGTTCTTCAAAAGTTGAAAATAGGTTTGACCTAGAAATCCCACTCCTAACTGTACATACCTACAAAACTGAAAACAAAGGCTCAAATGGATACCTGCTTACCAGCATTCATATAGCATCATTCACAGTAGCCAAAAGGTGGAAATGACCTAGCTGTCCATCAGAAGTCAGACGGATGGACAGAATGTGGGTTGCATGTAACCTGGTTTATCCTCCAGCCATAGAAAGTACTGAAATCCAGACACAGATGAACTTTGAAGACACAGTTCTTAGTGAAATGAGCCAGCCATCAAAGGACGAATACATAATTCTACTTACATAAAGACTATAAAAGTAGTAGATTCATAGATAAAGTAGAATGGAGGTTAGCAGGTTTGGGCAGAGGAAAATTTGCCTTTGCAGGTTGTATGGGTATGGAGTTCTGGTTTAGGATGATGAAAACTTCTGTGAATTTGCTTAATGTCTCTGAATTGTGGCACTTAAAAAAACTCAAATTGTAAATCTTATGTTATATGTATTTTGCCACAATAAAAAATGTAAAAATAAATTAGAGAAAGGATACCAGGGAAAAAGTAAAGTAGCCAGGAAAGCCTGGGGAACTATATGTCAGAGTTGAATATGTTTTGCAATACAGGGCAGAGAGGCAGAAGTTTGTGAATAAACACAGAGATGGGGTAGAAATTAAAGTTGCAATGTAATACTGTAGCTCATAAAAGAGAAAAAACTGAAAAGAAAAATTTAAAGGAAAGTATGCTTATATTTTTTAAAAAATTGACAACCATAAGGAATAGATTTCCACTGAAAACCTAGATAAGAATTGCAAGCAGGCCATTACATTTTTTTTATGATAATTAAAATAAAAAAACACAGAAAATTGTTCTAATCAAATTCAAGCTGATAAGAAATATCTTTGCAGTATTGCAACTTAGTATTCTTCCTTGATGAAGATTTAAATACAATCAACAAATGTTACTTGAACACAAAAGTTCTCACATACAGTTACTAAATGGAACAAAAAGATCAAATAAATAGCAATAAATAGTATTCCACACAGACAAGTAAATGCTGATAGAGAACTTTGGCATGATAGTTTTACAAACAAAGTAGAACAATGATTTTTGTGGCACAATATTTACTGAAGGAGAGAAATTTCCTAAATTCACTGGAAAGAATTTTAAAATTACTACTAGAATGATAAAAAATGTAAGATTGGCAAGAAAGTATAAAACAAATTGTTACTATATGAGAATTTAATATAAAATTATTAATTTAATAGGTAATTAAATAAGATAAATGGCCATGCATAAAAATTTAAAAGGTCTACATTACTCAGTTCAATCAAATTGTGCAAGGACAAGATGCTAAACAATGGCTGTCTGTTTGGGACCCGAACCTCTCCGACCCGCAGAGTGGCCCCGGGCTGTTTGGATCAAAAGTCTGTGCAGACCAGCATCTCAGCACGACTGTTTGGGACTGGTAGGCCCGCCCTTCATCCGCAGGGAACTGCCTGGAGATCGGCATCTGGGCCAGGTCTGTTTGGGCCCATAGCCCCGCCCTTCACCCCCAGGAAGTCTCCCAGAAAGCAGCATTGCGGCCTGTCTGTTTGGGACCCGAACCTCTCGGACCCACAGAGTGGCCGGGGCTGTTTGGATTGGGAATATTGTGGAGACTGGCATATTGGCCAGGTCTGTTTGGGACCGGGAACTTTTCAGAAACCCACATGCTGGCCTGACTCTTTGGGACCTGTAGGCCCACCCTTCACTAGCAGGGAACCGCCTGGAGACCAGCCTGGGACAAAGCACGGTGGCCTGGCCTGCCTGAGATTCCACAGGCTCCAGGGTGACCACACACAGCATTCACCTTACAACTTAGGGAGCCAGGAGCCCACAGAGGGGAGTTAGGACCCTGAGAGGAGGCCAAGAGCCTGTGGGGGAGCCAATGACCCTCCAGGAACTGAGGGTGTAAGAGGTAATTCACCACACATGCAGAGAAAGCTTTGGAACACCACTCAAAGTAAGGAAATATAGAAAAATGACAAAAGGAAAGACCAAAAGGCAGGCTCAAAGCCCTAGCCCTCCCCAAGAAAG